>JBCEWB010164352.1:14971-25737 GCA_039654565.1 Peronia peronii | reverse complement strand
TCTAAGCGGAGGGGTGAGGCGTCTGTCTCTCGACGAACGTGTCGCGAGTTCGAATTCTACCCCGGGGGAGTGGGAGGGGGGGGGGGGCGGAGGGAGGGGGAATGTGAAGGAGTAGAATCTGCTTTTGTTTTTTCTAGTACTAGTAGTTCATCGGCCAGTGACACCTTGGATAGCGGAGCCCGATGTCTAGCCTTTTCGAATAATGGTGATATATTTCAGAGGTTTTTGTGCATTATACACGTTGTGTACGTTTCCGTTTGGGGGTAATTCAGAGGATAAATAGCGCATATCTTCTTTCTGACTGCATTTTATGTAGGAAAACTTTGTTATCATGCGCACACATATATAGTTAGATGTGCATACAAGTATTAAATGTCAATGATAAGTGTGTACAATCATATGTATTTGGCTTTATACTGCAAAGATTTGACTAAAGTTAAGATAGCGCACTTCAGCATAATAGGAAAATATATACGTGTGTGTATATCATCTGGGGTGGGTTGGAGGGAAGATGGAAAGGGAGGAGCGTGTATTTCAGGAAAATAGTGCAAACATTTTGTTTGCAAATATTTCAAAAAGATTAATAGTGAATGCATTTTGCATGGAGGCACTTCAAAGGTTTAGACTTCGTTGGAGATAATTTCAGAAGTATGGTATGCGTGTTTGGCACTATGTCTGGAAATACTTCAGAAAGATATAATATTTTATACATCTTGTTTGAGCAAGAGTGTCTTTGATAAAGCGCCGTGCAAGATAATGGTCTGTGTTTTGCAAAGACTGTTTTATGTGTCCTTGTATGGGTTAGTAGCGTTGTTGCCCGATTAATTTTGTTCAGTCTTGCCTGTGTTCTGTTAGAATACTAATGCGCCATAAAGTGCAACCATTCTTTTTCTTCATTAAGTGATTAAAATGGATATCCGACAAGAGACAATGAACGTTATTGTCAGATTTTTAAGAGTTTAAGCCCTTATCGGACAACTGAGAACTTAAATGTCTCAGTTGAGTCTGTGGGGGTTGCAATAAGCCGAAACGCGCTTTAAGTCTGTAATGTATGGGAATAAGCTTTGTGTAACTGGAGTTTGTGATCACGCATCCCTGTCTTTTGGTTTTGAGGAAACTAGACTTTGTACGTATTTACATTTGTATTTTAGTTCTTTGTGCGGGGCAACGAAGGAATAGGCAATTCAAGATTACTAGCTTTAAAAATATGGCAGGATGCGTAGCAAAAAAAAAAAAAAAAAACCCACAAAAACAAAACAAAAGAAAGAAAGAAAGAAAGAAAAAAGTTGACCAAGTACCATTATAAATATATATATTTTTTTCCACCTTGCATTTTTGTAGCTCACTTTGTGTAGTGTCTTTCAACAGAATAGGTCTTATTTTTTGGTTCTCTACTACTCACAATCCATGCATATTTTAGCGGATAGACAACATCTTCTGAATTTTCCGAAAGAAGTGTGTGGGCATTTGTTGCATATAATAACTAATCGTGAGCATTACAGAGATAATTGAAAGGCCCAACTGAAACCTTACTTTCAGAGATTCATTTCTGCCATCAGCGATATGCACATACTTTCGTATCAAATTTCGGCACTTTTTCTTGAGTATGCCTTGTTCTGATGCTATTTGTCATATTTTTGTCTAGCTATGCATGCATGTGAGTGCGCATGTATCTTGCATGTATACTGTACGTCTTGTCTTGAATGGCATTTCCTTTAGAGGAGGGAAAAGGTTTATCTTATCTTTCTTTTTGACTTATCTTATCAGAGCTGATTTTATTTTACTTTGAATCATTTACATGGCATATGTAGCCGTCTTTATGTTTTGTTTGCTAGTATAGTAGAAAAGACAGTGTTATTCAATGCTTTTATTAAACACTGGTGGTGTATTTCAGGAGGATTACATAGCAGAACTACAAGAAAAGATCAAGAAACTCAAGCTCAGGCTGTCCAAGGAAAAGGTATGAGAAGATACAAAAGACTAGAAATATTTTATATTGTAATGGAGCAGGATCAGATGAAATGAGCTGGTTATCAAATGGGGCTGTGTTACATTGAGAAAATCAGATTTTGCCAACCGTGGACTCACAGGGGCTATCTTTGAATGGGAATGTTTGGCCACACAAGAGTTGTTAGTCATTTTTTGGTTTCACTCATAATAAGGTAAACTGATTTCATTCCCCACTGACACCAGTAACACTGTATATTTTAAATTTGACATGTGACTCATGCAAAATTGATATTTGACACACGTCATGCAAATTTGACATTTGTCCTCACTTCATGTAAATTTGACACTTCATGTAAAATTGACATTCATCCTCACTTCATGGAAATTTGACACTTAAAAAAATTTGATTCATTTCAAATAAATTTGACATTTGACTCTCTTGTGTAAATTTGACATCTGACTCATTTCATGTAAATTTGACATTTAACTACCTTCACCCAGCGGCACCACATATTATATTACATCTGTTTATATATTATGCCAAGATGTTCATCATTCATGTGGAGAAATACATATTATTTAAGATCTTTCTGACTGACAGTGTTATAGTTTCCACTCTGTCATATTAAATGTGAAAGGCATAATGCCTTTGAAGAGAACATGATTATGGATGAAAGAAAGTCTGACCTATCAATACATTTGCCCTTTGCCAGCCGTTTTCTTTTCTGCTTTTGATACTTAAAAACAAATGTCTGGACAAATCATGACTTCTAGCATTTATAGAGCAGAGCGAGACACAGTAGTCCACCATGTTTTTGCAAACATGAAGTGTGTCACAGAAAAGTGTCCTGGGTTTTTATAGGGTTTTAGAACATGGCCTAAAGCCTGAAGAGTTCAAAATTGTTGCACACGAACAAGATGTGTCAATTTGCACATCTGAATCCTTCTTTTCATGGTGACTAATTGAAATATGAAATCTAAATTATGTATTGTTGGAAAAACCTTTTATTTCTTTTAACATAGTCACATGCATGCATCTTGTCTAAGACTAAGAGCAGTGGATTTAATTACTTTGGTATAGAAGTTAAAGTGGATGTGTTATGCTCATCTGTCACTCTGCCTTTGTCTCATTGACAGGACTTCCAAGAGGAATCCATTCTGCATGAAGACAGGAAGACAGTCAAGAGGCTTCTCAACGAACTGGAGGTAAGCCATGGAAACCCATGTCTTTGTATAAGTTCTCTGTTGGTGTCACAGAGAATAGCTGTTTCAGAGCAATAGGTCAGAGTTTTGTCTGAATATCCTCAGAATCATCACAAAAAGAAATTTCTCTTTCAATTCAATGATTTTATCAAACAGATTGAAAAGTACAATTATTTCTGTCTTTTTTTTTGTTTTAATTTGTTCAAGATGGTTACAGATAAAATTTTGCATCAAGGCATTAGAAATATGGCTAGATTATATATGAATAAATAATCTTTTTTTTTTTTTCCCTTTGATGATGTCTGTAAAACTTGGAGTTTATTATCCTCTTTTTCTATGATATTATCTGTGAATTATGATTCAGTCGTCCTGTTTTTCTTGGGCAAGAAGAAATGATGGGGAAAAGCTTGATTATTTTCTGATTTCAGAGACACATTTAGCTCACAATGAGGTTTAGCAGGCTAGCCCTTGTTTTGATTGATTTGAATGGGGAATAATAAATGACTGATATGAAATTTGTCAACATATGTAACGCATCTTTTTTTTTTTTTTTGTCATAACATGATGTGCAGATTATGTTCCCTATTTTACTGGCAAAAAATTTGACCTTTTGCGATTTTTACATTTGTCTTTTTAATTTAAAAATGGTAAAGCTAGGATGTTTTTTTGTCTTACATATTTAAATTGCATAATATTGACTCTGTTTTCTTGTTTTGTTTTGTTGTGTTTTTTGCTTGTATAATTTCATTGATGTTTTGATTTACATGTTAATTGTAGATGAATTTGAGATTCAAAACTTTCTTTTGTTGAGGTTTATTTATTTTTTTTTTTTTGTAGTGGTGGGTGAATTTGACAATGAATAATCGTGATATTCCATCCCGTGCACTATTCTTCAGGACCGCCGAGATGAATTGGAAGGCTTGGACTTGGCGATTGAACGACAAAAAAGAAATCTGTGGGAGATGAAAAAGGAGGAGAAAGAACTAAAGAGAGACAGAAGGGATGCTGTTAGCGAGTTGGAGTACTTGAGAAGGAAAAACGACAGAAAACTTCTGGTGAAGTAAGGAATAAACGAACAGTTGGGATGAATCACAGACACATGTTAATTGTGTCAGATATATGTATTTGGATTATGTTTGTCACACATATGGCATCTAGATGTTAGAAAGTGAAAATTTAGGCCAAAAATTTCTGATATGCAGGAATTATCATTTCTTCATTTTTATTTCATTTTAAAATCTTCAATGATTTTAATCAGTAGACTTTATCTTTTTTTACCTTTTACCTTTTACCTTTTTTCTCTTATAGGTTAACTTTGCCTCATTTTACTTTTAAAGTTCCTCTTTGAAAGGTTTACTCCACCTCATGTAACCTGCAAAGTTCCTCTTTTAAATTTGTTTTTAACAGTGTTTAATAACATGGCCTAAAGTCTAGAAAATTCAGAATTGTCTCATACTAGCAAGATATGAACCCTTTTTTTCATGGTGACTTATGAAAATATAAAATATTAAATTGTGAACTACAGTAAGAGTCATGTTATTTGTTATGGTATTGTGCACATCTCATCTATTCCAAAATTTCACATCAGCGCCTTACTGAATTCTAACCTTGCAATACATGTATCCTCCCTTTCTCTTTCTTTCTTCATCCTTTTGTATTCTTCCCCTTCATTTCCTCTCTCTCCATCCCTCAATTTCCATTCTCTGTGCATTTTTTCTAGCAAAATGTGAAAGTGATTTGAACACATTGTGAAGATTACAATTTTATTGTATCAATTATTTTGAGTGTTTGTGTGTGTGTGAGTGGGTGTTGTGTTTGTATATTTTTCAGTGTCTCCTTCTTGCTTTTCCGTATTTTTTATTTTGTCTAAAGCCATACTTTAACTGCTTTCCACAACATTGAAAGTCTGACTTTATTGTTTTGTTCCCTTTCCTGTATGATATCTTATCAGACGTCGACAAGCAGACGACGACAGTTTTGACGAGGAGATGGAGAGAAACAGACAGAAATACCTGAAAGACGAGCTGGCGTGTCTAGACAAAACTCTGGCCAAGAGACAAGCCCAGCTGAAAGAAGCAGAGAGAAACTTGAAGGAGTGTAATGCTGATCTGAAGGATGCCAAGGAACAGGTAATATATCCCAAACATTCCAATGTGATCTTTGATTTCTGCTCTCACTTTTACCCACCGTTTCTGTCAGTTTTCAAGAGTTTTGTGTTTGATAATGTAAAGCAGTCTGAGTGAATTATCTTGCCCAAGCAGACTTTCGGGAGTCTTACAGGTCATTCAGAAGTTTGCACCACTGATGAAATAATAGGAACAAGGGTTGTTTATGTCTTGAAAAAGTACATGCATCACTGTCAGCTGTTACTCTTTGAGTTATATCATCCTTTTTTGTTCCCTCCTTAGAAATCATCCAGAGAAAGACAAATACAAAAGTTTACTGAAAGTAAAAAAGTGGCTCCCAAAATTACACTCAGAAAATTGTTTCATAACCAAAGTAAAACCTATGTAAAGGGTTGGCCACAGTAGTACAGAAATGATTCTCCAGAACAGGATTCAGGAAAAAAATTGTGTTCCATTACTGCACTATGATTTGTAATATTTAAGGGACTGGCCATAATTCTGAGAAAATGATTCACAAACTAACATTTTAAACAAAATTTTTTGTTTCATTATCAAAAAGTATATTGTCATCAATATTAATGCCTTGCTCCATAGGATTAGCTATCATTTCCCTCCACGCATCTCAATTCATTGTTGCTGTTAGCACTTCACTTGTGCCTTCTGCCTTGACCTGTGATGTTTTGTTGTCCAAAATCTTCCCCTCTGTCTTCCTTGTCCCTTTCTTCCTTCCAGCATCTTTGTGATGACAAGGTGATTTAGTTGCTCTCATCTCATGATGTGGCCAATGAAGACTGATCGACACTTATGTATTTCGTCAATAAGTCATAAAACGATGTAAAGGAAACTCTTTCAAAGTGACTTTCTTTCTTTTTTAGGCCAGAGACACAGTGAAGCGCTATGATGATGCCACAAACAACTTGCACCAAGCTCTCCGGGAGCAACAGGAGATCGAGAAAAGATCCAACGAAGCCGGGATAGAGTTGGTCAAGGCCACAGAGCAGCTGGCCGCACTCAAACTGGATGTCAAGGACATAGAAAGACGCAAGGGCAAGCAAGAGAAACTACTCAGGGAAATCACCAATGTGAGTGGATATTTTGTGTTTTGCAAAGAGAAGAAATCATAACTTTTAGAGGGTGTGTTGCATTGGATGTTGTTGAAGAAAACATTTAGAGAATCACACATGCTAATTGGGTATTTTGGCTGTAGTATAGCAGATTTATTGTACAGTTTACAAGCAGACACAGTGAACTTGTTATGTCACCTGTGGTTGAAGTAAACACATATTTCTTCAATTCACAGATTATATCCAAGAAAGATAGTGAATTTAAAGACTTGGATTCAAAAGTGAAATCCACGTCCCAAAGGTAAAGTTTGCTGTTTTTCTGTTTTTCATTTTTTATATCCTCACAAGAAAATCTTGCAAGTTAAAAAATAAAATAAATAAAAATGTCAAGCTGTTTTCTATGCTATTAATTTTTTAAAGGTTTATTCTTAACTGTTTGGTTGCCAAGGATATATCTATCAGATGATTTTAGACTGTCTTTCCATCTTATTTTGCTATTATTTTCAAACATTTCCTCTGTTATTTTAGAATATTTCCTCTGTTATTTTAGAATTTTTGAAGTTTCCCTTTTCATTATGTCATCATGAATGTGACTTGGCCTTGTAATATTTTATCAATCTAAGATTTTTGAAAAATCCTGCCACTAAACTATTCAAGAAACCTCAAGTAAAATTAAGCTCGTCATCACTATATAGTCAAGGATGTTGTTTGGCATTGTTTTGTTTTGTCAGTAACTTTTAACTCTTGGGTCTAAAATATATAAAAATATAACAAATAAGATACAAGTAAATATTGTCTGGAATGCTCTTGATCACATTGATAACACACCAGTACATTTATTTATATACACCTTTACCATTAAAATTCATAATGATGGCAACCTATAACATCTCTGTAAATGGTCATTAAATTACTTTCTCTCTTTTGTATGATGCAGACAGGCAGACCCATCCACACATATACAAAGAAAGCCTGTAGTCTGTCACATTTGTAAAATTCTATTGAATTTCTTGTCTTTTTTGTGCAGTGTAACCTTCAAAGGCTTCACACACACACGCACGCACGCACGCACACGCGCGCACACACACACAGAGAGAGAGAGAGAGAGAGAAACAGTAACTTCTCTCAAATTTGTAAATCTCTATCATGTTTTTCTTTGTATTTGTCTCATGCAGTCTTCAGAGACTTCAGGCAGACCTAGTAACACATACACAGAGGGAGAAGGAGATGGTGGATGCTCTACGAGACAGCGAGGACATTTTATCCAAGAGAAGAGCCGAGATTCAGAGGATGAGAGACCAGGTTGGGCCCTTTTTCTCTCTATAAAATTTCATTTCAGATTTGTCTGAAATGTAGAAAACACATTCACTTTTTTTTTTTTCATTAACTATGCAGCTTTATTAATATTATTTTTTTAAAGAATATTTTCTACATTCTCTTTGGAGTTATTTTGGAGAATATCATTTTTTTTTTCTTTGTTCATTACCAGAAAAGTACAGGAAATGAATTCATCTTTTTTTTTTTTTATTTGATTTTGCAGCTTTATTAGTATTATCTACAATGTGATAGCTTTGAAATTTTAGAATAAGCTAAGCTTACCAAGTTGGGATTCACACAACTTATTCATGTTATGCTTGATGTGTTTTTCAGTTGCTTTTTTTCCAGTGCTGATTCACCAGGGTTATGGTGCTTTATAATGTGCAAAGCTTTTTCTGTTTTATTATACAGCAAATTCTAAATTTGCACTTTTATCCCATAATGCTTCATACTGAAGGAGCTCAAGGAAATGTGTGGCTTTACGTTTGTGGACACTTTATGTTTTCAGTCAAAAGAAAAAACATTCTCAGCAATGTTGTTAGCTAGTACTGATTTTTGAGTGTTTTTTTTTTTTTTGTACTTATATTTAGCAAAATGTAGCTGTGTACTTTATCTCAAGATCATTCATGCCTGGAGCAGAAGGGAATGACATCTTAGATTTATGACTTTTTATTTTTTTCAGCAAAGGAAAATTCATGTACAACCATGTACATATCTAATAAAAGTTCTGAATGAATAATAAACCTGAAGAAAAGAGAGATAAGAGATTTATTTATGGGGCTTTTGTTTTATACCACACATTTTCCCATTGTGATGAAAATGTTCAGCGAGTCATTGGGATTGCATAATAAACTCAGATCTGTTTTGTTTTTGCTCCAAATTTTCATTGATTTGTGAAATTCTATCCAGGGTCTCCAAACTTGTAAATCCTGTATATTGTCACAAAATTGGTTCAGAAATAATAAGAAGTCAATATATGTTTGTTATGTCCTGATAGTGGATAGAGCAGAATGGAAAGAGAGGAAAAAATGTCACCCAATGAGACTTAGAGCACTTTTATTTTAAATCCATGCCAATTCTGGAGAAGGAGAAAGAATAGAGAGAATAAAATGTAATTGTGGAAGAAAATGCTGCTTGGATATCAATCTTAGTGTTAATACTTTGTGAAAAACAATAATAACCTCTTCAAACAAAAAATTTTGACCATCTCATCTTAAGTAGGCATGCAAGAGATTTCTATAGAAAACAACTTAACATGAGTCTGACTTTGTCTTTAACTGGAAGTAGAATCCAGTAGCCAACATATTTTTTTTCTTAGATTTTTTCTTGGTCTGTTTCTACCTGTTTCAGGTATAAAATGATATGTTTCTGTTTTTTTTTTGTTTGTTTGTTTGTTTGTTTGTTGTTGTTGTTTTTTTGTTTAACAAATGAGAATAAGCATGAAGTGTTTTAGTGCTCCTCACATGTCCTTCAGTATCAGATCAGTTGTATTTTGACCACTTTTAATAGTGCAACACCAAGCTTTTGGCTGACTGTGATATGTATGAACACCTGATAAGTTTAAGGTATCCTCAGTGCAGGATTTATCATAGCACATTGAATAACAGTTTATCCCCTAAAAACGTAAGAAACTACTGGGTGCAAGAGTTGCTATATTGATGTTTACTCTTGTTCAAGAAATGACAGGTAACGCTGAAATGGAAATAAATAAGACCAGTACTTTGCTATTGAAAATGTACATTATTTGGAAAGGAATCGATATGCAAGGACAGATCTTGAACAGGTCAACCCCTTGACACTTCTAGGCTTAAAAACAGCCTTCACTCACTCCGGTACTTTATGTGAGTGATGAAAAATACTGACAGCTATTCTTGATAAAACTGGTTGAAATTTGCTTTCATTTATCAGCTCTCACATCTGACAGATTTCTCCAGAGAATAATTGATTTTACATCCTCCCTTCTCTGTTTTTTGTCTATTATTGCTGTGATATTCTGATGAATCTCCAAGAGAAAATGAGAAGTTCTTTATGAGACAACACTTCTCTCTTTTTTTGGCTTCAATCTAACTGCCCATTCTACATCTTCACTTCTCTGTTTTGCGTAAATACTTATCTATTATTATTATAAATTTCCAAGAAATGATAGATAATTTTATGTCAAACAAAACTTCTCTCATTTTCGTCTTCAGTCCGGCAGAGTTAAGGCCGCAATAACACAGAAGGTAGAGACTATCTAGATGTTGTATGCTGGTATTTCACTTATTGTGGCATGGGATGAACTTTTGATTTTCTTTTCATACCACTTTTTAGTTTTGTATTGAATATGTTGCAGTGTGCATCTTTGTTGTTTGTTTTTCTGTATGACTTGTTGCTTGTCTTATTGTGAATTTGTAGGATCAATGCGTTTGTTTATTTACGTTACATATTTGGATTCAGAGCACTAACAAGATCACCTGCACTTAATAAGAAATAAAAACAAAAGTTGAAAAACAGCACATCATCGATGGGAAAAGGGTAATAGCTATAGTTTGTTGACGTTTAATTATATGTTTGTGGAGTTCTTAGGCACTCTCCACATTGATTTGTGTTGATTTTGTTATCTTGCAATTTTGGTACCTTTGATTTCTGATTTTGATTGAGACACTGCACATTTGCACATATAAAGCTGCACGTGATTTGTTTTGAACTGTGCACGTTAAAAGCTAACAGACTGATATGAATGTTCCACATGGCTGCATTGAGTTTTATGATTCACATTCTGTCATTGAATCTTTCTATCTATCTATGTGTGATTTCTTAGATTTAACACTAGTGGCAAAAAACTGATTTCTCAGTTGCCACAAGATTGTTGGAGCCTGAAAAATGAGAATGATAGAAACATTCAGTAATGATTTTGGTTCTGTATTTAGGCAGAATGGTTACTCAGTGTTTCCTATTACTGTCAAATGCACAAAAAACTCCTTGTGCAATTTCTAAGAGCTTGATATTCAAGCAAAGTCGCATCAAGCAGTCTTGGAAAACGTGCTTGAATATGCTCGCAACAAAAAAAAAATAAAAAATCGTTACATGAAGAAAAAACATCAACGAACATATGAAATAGATCTTG
>JBCEWB010164352.1:0-14871 GCA_039654565.1 Peronia peronii | reverse complement strand
ATATGCTCGCAACAAAAAAAAAATAAAAAATCGTTACATGAAGAAAAAACATCAACGAACATATGAAATAGATCTTGAGATGTACCAAACTTTGCATGAAATAAGCTTTTCCTATTCCACCGATCATGCATGCATAGGTCTATCCATTTATTTGCTATGTTCATGTTTATTATTTCTTTCTCTGTCTAGAGAACTGGAATTGTATGACACATTTAATACAAACTCCGTTTGTGTATTGTTTGTATTGTGCATTTATCTTAAAGTTGGAATGGTATAAGTTAGATGCCCACCATCCAAAAATTTACCAGAACTAAACATTACAGAGCAACAAAGACTGATAATTTTCATGTTCATTGTTCCGAACTTTCTGTCAATTTACAAACATAAAGTTGAAACTGTTTTCATCTAAAATGAAATTCCAGTGTGAGACATTATCCAGGGTTGTGGATATCATTAAGAACACAACATGCAATGCTTCAAGAAATTATGTAGGAATTAACTCTTTGTTTTTATCAGTTTGTTCAAGAAAGGCTGGAATTTTTAATTTTTTTTTTGGTTTCAGGTTAAATTAAACCGAATTTTTCCAAGTTTGATAGGAGAATGAAGAAATGACAAATATAACTTTAGAAAAAGCATCATCTGAAAAAGCTTTTCATCCTCACTTGATGAACTGCTTTCACCGTTTTTAGGGACCCCAGTAAAGGATCTCAGTAACAGCAAGATCAGTTCTCAAATATTATATATCCCTGTCCCTGTAGAAAATAATGGCTCCTTTTTCAGAAGAATTCTCTCAAGATTGATGTAAATGTGATGAAACACCTAAAGACAACCTTGTAAAAGTTACCACCAATAGCTATGGTATGTTTGCAGCCTTTCACCCTAAGAATAGGATTGTTCTGATTTTATAATTAAATTTTTGGATACAAATGGGTGTTTCTTTGACCAGCCCTGTTATTTGCCCTCACCAGCAAAGAGGGAAAAAAAAACACTTGTGCACTCTACTGCTTGAAGTATACTTCATGAAAATTGCGAAAAATTCATGGCTTAAGCAAAAACAGTTTTGGGGTAAAATCTTTTCAGACTCTTTTTGGTGATCAAGGATAATTTGTTTTTTGTTTTTTTTTCTTGGCATTGCTTGCTCAATGCTTCTTGTCTCTAACAAAGAGAAACAGTAGAGCTGGTCAAAAAAACAATCTCCATTTGGGAGGTTTTGGAAATTTTACCCGTACAAGCTTATTTGACCCTGGGTCAAATTCTGCTCTACAGATTGATCAGAATCGACAGGAATTGGAAAAGTTGGATCAGGCAATAGGACGGAAGAAAACTGAGTTGGAGCTGTTGCAGGAGACACAGGACAGAAAACAGCAGGAATTGAACAATGTCTTACAAGATGCTGAGGCAGATATTTCCTCTAAACACAGAGAAATCAAGGTGGAGTTGCAGTCTTTCTTTCCCATCTGCATTTCTTTGTGTTGACTTCATCCCTGTTGTTCTGAAATATTTGAAAGAGAAGATGTGGACATTTGTCACAGATGATGTCATAGAGATGTTCTCCCCTGAATGTCAGAAGAATAATTTTTTTTGTTTGCCTTTGTTCTTGTTTCGGAAGTAAGAGAGACGTAAGTCTTACCAATTTTCCTTTACTATCTCATGTATCTAACGATCAATTTTCAGATCAGATTGGAAGAGGCACTTCAGTGGGACATACATATAACCACCAGTTTTTGTTTCTAGTGTGCCATACAATCTGGTGTTTCTGATGATGAAATGTTGGAAATATTTTTTCTGCAGGTTTTAGTGCCATTTTGATTTGCTTATCAAATTTAGGCAATATTTCTTGAATCTGCCTTGTTCTAATCCTGTTCATGTGATGTTTTTGTTTATATGCTTGTGTATGTTAATGTATCTTATGTGTGTGCTGTGTTTGATCAGCTGTGAATGGAATGTTGTTTTGATGACAAATACAGTATATATCATTTCAGTATATCTTATTTTATTGCAATGCTCAATCTGACATAACTCTAGCATTCATTCGTTCACATCTGGCATGAATAACCATAATATGTTATGCTTTTTAAAGGCATTGATTTTTTTTTTTCATTTGCTTCTCTCTTCGCTAAAATTTGTTCATCTATAATTAAGTTTTTTGTTGTTTTTGAATATTTTTTAACAAATTTGTAAGATGGCAATCTTATGTATCAAAGAGGAGTGAATCAAGTGCAATTTTTAACATAGATTTCTTTCTTTTTTTTCAAAATCATCTATAAGTACATGGTAAATCTGTGTGTTATTAATAATTACTGAAGTAAGACAGCTTGAGGAAAAATTTGGGTATTAAAATGCGAACTCATAGAAAATTTAGATTTTTTTCTAAAAATGTTTCTCAGTTGTAGGCTGTATTACAATGTTTGAATAATAAACTTGCTGGTTGTTACAGAGCAGGTAAATACGCCATTGGTGTCAAGCGTGAGAATTTTAATCTTGGATTATTTTCATTTTTCAGGATTGCCGTGATGACCTTGTCCAGCTAG
The DNA here is from genome assembly GCA_039654565.1 of Peronia peronii. NCBI lineage: Eukaryota > Metazoa > Mollusca > Gastropoda > Systellommatophora > Onchidiidae > Peronia > Peronia peronii. The sequence continues at coordinate 12,340 of JBCEWB010164352.1, read as the reverse complement.
ATCACCAAAAGGCGGATTTGAGTGCCCATATAAAGACAAAAAGGGCAGAGCTTCAGAAGCTGAAGGAGGAGATAGAGCAAGAAGAGGAGGTACTACAGAGGCTGTCCAGTAATGTCAACAAGAACAAGTCTGAGCTCAAACATACATTTGAGATGCAGAAAATTGAACAGACAGAGCTGGAGAATGTCAAGGCACAGCATGCCCAGAAGCTGATGGAGCTGGAAAGGACACAAAGAGCTTTGTTAGAGGTAAAGATTTTGATGATGATGTGTTCAGATGAGTGGACATGGTAAAAAGAATGAAATTAATGTGACTATTTCTGGTAATTTGTCATTTTTATTTAGTCTGTTTGTATTGTCTCTCAGAAATTGCATTTTTTTTTTAATGACTTTTGAACTTCAAGAAAAATTAAATTAGTTATTTAGTAAATCTTGTGATATATGAACAGGAGAAAAATGTTTGTCAAATTACCATTGTTTTCTTGTATTGTGTGTTTGATGTTGTGTGCTTACAATCCATGTACAAAAGTTGCCAAACTTACCTTTTGTTATATCCATGTTGCTTGTCTGAACTCTGTTGAACATGTGAAATACTAGGACATCTTTTCACGTTCATATTTGGCGTAACTAACAGATTCAATAATAAGGTATTTCACGGTCACATGGCCAAGGGATCATCACTCACACATGGGTATGTTTATATCGTTTGAATGCTTATTATTTGTCCGGAAGATGAAATCATCTCATTGTAGGATATATGTCATGCACAGACCATGTACACAAAACGGAGAGTGAGTGACAATCTCAAGCTTTGTGACCAACCTTGAAATACCTCATTTTAAAAAGAATATTTTTTTAATCACCCTGTGGAGAATTTCCAGGTCATAACTTCTACTTGCAGTTTTCTCAGGACCGCAGCTTTAAATATGCAGATTCACTAAGGCCTTGATCATGCAGACAGACCTTAAGAAAGAAAACTTAACCAGTCAATATACTCATGGTTTCACTCTTACCCATGTGCACAGGAAAAAGGCGACCTTGAGCAATTGAATGCTGAAACTGCTCGTAAGTCAGCTGATTTGGACCGACTGAGGCAAGCCATCGAGCGTGACCGGCTGGAAGTGGACCAGCTCAACAGTGAGAAGCAGAATCTGGATGACAGAATATCAACTTTGACCCGAGACCGCGACTTGCTAGATGAAAACTGTAAAAATTTGGATGATAAACTCAACAACATGAAAAGGTATTTATGACAATGTGAATTATTTCAAGCCATACATACCTAGCTGGAGTAAGAAAACCCTCACAGGAATAAAAAGATGCAGCAAAATTATTGCAGAAACATTTTTTACTGAGTATCTACAAAAAAAAATTAGGAGTTGTAAACATCTCGTAAGCTGTCATGAGAAACAAAAAGTCAAATATTCTTATTTGGTAAAAGACAAGAAAACAAGCCATTAGGCAATGAAGAGATCTTATTACTTGAGGTGAGAAACACAAAGGGCAATTGCTCCACACAACCATTTCTGTACTGTCTGTGCAAATCCCACAGGAATCACCGGATCATGGATGAGAAGCTGGAATCCACCACCAGCCGAGTGGAAATGCTGGAGGCAGAGCTGAGAATGAGAGAAAGAGAGATGGAAGAGGCGGATATACAGAAGGAAGCAATGCAGAAAGACATGCAGTCTTTGAAACAGAACATCAAAGGTAACCAGATACACATGTAGATTTGCTGCATTTTAATATTAAGGGCAATGCTGTGGCATATAGTATGTTCTATTGAAGTTTGATTAGAATAGCTTCTCATTACAGAAAACTCTATCAAGATGCATACGTTTTTGTAACAGCCATTTTATATAAGAAATGTCTACTATTTTAGTGAACATTTTTGTCTCATTAGCATATTGCTTAAACAGAGGGCACTATTATTTTCTTGTCCTCATTTAGGTCTTACGATATTAATTTGAGCTACAGTATTTCTCCATAGACTTATCTTGATTCAATGACTTCATCAGCAATTTATAAACGCTGCTTTTCTAAATGGTCCTGCAGTACAATTTCTAAACCTGAATAAGTCTAAACATGTTTCGATGAGTTTCTCTAGAGTGCTACATTTATTTTGTGTAAATAAAAAGCATGTAGATGATTTCAAGTTGATTGTGTGATCAAACAGATTGATCATTAATTTCCTCCATAGAGAGCAAAACTGAGCTGAAAACCTTACAGGACAGCATCAGACAAGCAGAGGATCAGATGAGAGGCATTGATCAGGTAAAGAGAGACTCTGTTCTCATGATGTTTCTACTTAAACTTTCATAGATACGAGATAGTCAAACTTTTTTTTTGTTTGCTTCACAAAGAAGTGGGTGCTCTTGAATGACATTTTTAAAAAATTATCAAACATTCATGTAGGCCCATTTTTCTTTGCACAGGGGAGCAGTTTTGTTTGTGATCATGCAGTTTATGATTGTGCTATTGGCAAGGAATGTTTATTTAGGACATTTGATAGGCATGCGAAGGTTAATATGCTATTGACATTATAGGGACATTTTGAGGAAGCTGCTGTCCTCGTTGCTTATATCGATTAACTAATGAAAAACATAATGAATCCCACAAGGACATGAAAACTAGCAGCTCTTGTGGCATCAGTATTTTTTTGTGTACTGAGCAACAACCAGAATGCATTTGTTTCTGATTTAGCAGAAGTGTAGATATTTCTCAGATTTCTAATATAAAGAAAAGAAAACATCAAAATACTGTTAATATAAGAATATCTTATGGGGGTCCAGTTGTCTGAAAAAGGGAAACAAGAAATAACTCTAGCTATAAAGAAATGTCTGATCAGATAGTTTTTGTGTAAACAAAGATCTTGACATTTAAGCTGGGTTTTAGTAGCAGAGTGCAAAGTTTGTGTGGTATTTGGATATGGACCATTTTTAATTAGTTGGATTGCTTTCCAGTGCCCAAAGATTGTTAAAATTATTTTACCAAAATTTACTTTGAGTTTCTCAAACTGGCTCAAGCTATCTTATAGTTAAAGCCTTGTCTATCATCAGGCCTGATTTTTACTAGTTAGAGTTTCTTGACCTCTTTAAGATTAAGAGAGAATGCAAATACAAAGCATGGCATTTTAGTGCATTCACAGGATGCAGCAGTTCACTATGTTTTAACTAACTAGATATGTGTCATGGAAAAGTACAATTTCTTGGGATCATGGGCCCCATAGTGTATTGTATCTAAGAGTGATGGATTAAACTTCATTTTGGCAGGATGTACGAAACATGTTCCATCAGCGTGATGAGGCCAAACAGGAAGTGGAGAGATTGAACGAGCAGATAAGGCAGAGCTCAGTGGCATGTGATGATCATTCCCGCCAGGAGAAAGCCAAGTATAAGGAGTTGCAGGACCTGCTTCGTTCCTTTGCAGAGAGAGAGACAGAACAGCAGGAGGCCAGAATGGTAAGACTACATCATCATCAATGTCAATATTATTGTTTTATTGTTGGAATGTTTGAAAGACAGCAAAGACTGCCAATACGTCTCTGATACCTGAATAGACAACGAAAAAGATAAGCAACAGATGAGCTTCAAACTTTTAAACTTGTCTGGTTGCTTCTAACAGAAAAAAAAAAATGTTATTTGGGTATAATACTTTTCTTTTATATTTTAAATCATTATCATTTTATAGAAATGTCTTTTGTACCATCAACCATAACATTTATTTAATAGTAATTTGCCATTATAACAAAACTACAAGTAGAAATGAATGGTCTGAAATTTGAAGGAAATATTTGGAGGCACCAAATTTTTCAAGAGTTTGGCTCATCAATAATCATATCAAAGACCATCATACTACCAGAACTGAGATTATTTTACATTTAATTAATGTTCTGTGCTTTTACTGAATAATCACATTGTGGACAAAGGTAACAACGATGTCTCTTTTCAGTCGAGATGCAATGAAAATTAATAACGTATCCTCTGCCTTGTTTAACATAGTTGTGATACCCAATAGTTCCACAATACCAACCCATCTTGTATATGTTATTCATAACTGAGTGTGCTCCACCAGTATAAACAAAGGAACAGGATGTCTCTATCATGTGACAACTCACAAAGTTCAATGAACAAAGCATTGCACTCATTACAAGGAGATTCAGAATGAGTCTATTACATGTACCAATATTTAAAATACCAAGATTATGCAGCATAGTGACTGTTTCTTTCAAATCAATTTCAGGCTTTGAATAAGATCAGGAAAGAAGTGGAGAAAGAGGAAAATAGACTGAACAGGGTGAGTATTCCAAACACTTATTTTTCATTCTCATCCTCCATTTTTATAGGCATTACTTTTTCATGCTGAAGTGGTTTTCATGACCAGTCAGTAGGAGGGTACTAATAGGAGGGGCATTTTGTAATATTTTAGACATTTTTATTTTTGTTTTTATTTTTTATTTATATTATTTTGTTTTCTGTTTTGCAGTTTTTTAATTGCTTGTAATTTTGCTGTGGTAGAGGATTTAATTATTATATAACTTACAGCTGCTTTCATGAAAAAGGGCATGGTGTATCAATTGTTAAACTTGCATTGCATTTATGTAGAAAGATATGAAATTGCACATTTTTCACTTTTATCAAGTACTTTAAAAAATTCTGGCTGTAGATTTTATGCACCGTCATAGAAATTTATGATTACATTTTGAAAAGAAAATTATCATCTCAATCCAGTTTTCTCTCTGATTTCTCATGAGTATCATTCTATTAATTAAAAGTTTCTTGTTCTGTTACATCACATCCTGATGTGTCTTTCTGACACTGAAAATTATATCTGATACGTATGATTTCACTATAAAGCAGCTGCTACCTGCATGATGAAAGTGAAAGCTCTTTCGTACTTTTTCTTTTCCACTGACTTCTGCTTGAGGAGCAATTTCACCAACACACAAGATTAAAAGGAATGCAGCTCAGATTTATTTGTCTTGTTATGTGTAATATAGTCAGCTTTACTTTTTTACAAAGGTCTGCACAGATTATGTATTTTAACATATGAGGTGGTGGTCAACTTTGTGATGGAACGGAATCATCCCAATCATTCTGCAGTGGTCTAAGTCATTTTTTTTAATGTTTTGAGTCATGATGCTAACCATACTCATTGCTAGACAAGTAATCTAATTTAAGAGTCATTTTATTTTGTTTTAATTTAATGTTACTTCTTAAGCCCAGACTCACATGTTCATGAATCCTAGTTGTGACCTTACATGTTTCTCAAAACAACTGAAATGACTTGGGCCATTGTGCAATAACTGTGAGGAAATAACAGCCATTATTAAACCTGCTGAGGGCAATTGAGTGATACTGACAATTCGTATATGTCATGCCCTGAAGACACAACATATGATGTTTTTGTAATATCTGAGATACATCTTTTTGTCATTCCCTTTTGTCATGTTTGAGTCCAAATTTGTTTTCTTTTTTTTGTTTCATGAAAATCTTTCTTTATGACAGTGTGGCTGAGACTTTCCCTGTATGCAGCCTTTACAAAAAAATAAAAATATTATTGTTTTTCGGTGTTATGCCTCATTGTATTGCCATTATTATATCTAGTTATCCAAAAACAAAGAAAAAAAAACTCATTTGCAATAGTTTGCCTGTTGATCAATCATTTTTTCAGTGAGCATTAATTTTGTCATCTTTTTTTTTTAACATTACGCCCATTTTACCCTGAATTTATTAATGTGGTAGGCTATAAATTTTTTTAGCCACTTTTTATTTATAAATTTGTCACTTAGTTTGCTTTTCTTTTTCTTTTTTTTTTTTTGCTTACTTTTGTGTACATTTAGCCTTCACACTAAATCTTAACAAAATCCAGTTTAGCCACAAATTTTCAAGCATTTGAGAAGAGGCAGGATTCATTTAACTTCATTAGTTAATTTCACATTTAGTATTAGCCATATTGCTGTTTATGTTATGCTTATTTTAACTTCTCCCCCGATGGCACATATGTCCCATTTCTTCCCTGCCCGCCTTTCAGCTGGTAACCAACGCTAACTCAGACCTGGAAACAGTGAGGGTTGAACTGACGGAGAAACAGGATGAGTTGGAAGCCATGAGGCGAGAGTACACGGAGCTTCAGGTTTGTTTGTGGACAGATCCCTGGCCCAAAGAGGGGACAGAGGGAATGAGAGAAAGAGAAAGCAAATGATAAAAAGGAGGGAAGGAAAACAAAGAAAGAAAAAAGAAAGAAAGACAATAAGAAAGCAAAAAGAAAAAGAAAGAGTGAAAGAAAGATATAAAAAAAGAGGAAAAGGAAAGAAAGAAAAAGAGAGAAAGATAACTCAGGTCTTATAGAAAACCATGCAGCACAACAAAAGAAAGAAAGAAAGAAGGAAAGAAAGAAAGAAAAAGAGAAGACGCCTGTGTTGAGGAAAACTCTGCAGTGGAACTTCCCATCTATGTTGTTGGGTTGTGTTATGTTTTTACATCCACCTTCAACAACATCATAATGTAGCCCAGAATTCTTTGTACACATACCTCAGTTACTCATCATTGTATAACACTGCACCATTGCATACATACATATATATGCATTTTTGTTTGCACCTCAGGCACTGTGTTCATCTTTAAAGACATCCTGTATGCAGTTTCTCACTCTCATATCATGGCACCCTGTTCTAGAACTTGTTTTCACAGAAATGACGAGCATGGTAGTAATTTCCTGGAAAATAACAAATGTTGTTTTCCTTGAAAATAAATGTCATAACATGACTGTGTTTTATTTAACAGAAATCAGATCAGAGAGAAGAATGTGAAAAATTTTTTCCTGCCTACATAGCAACACATGCTAAGCATTTATTTAGATTTCTGTGCTTTGAACAAGGACATGTAAATAATAATTGGAAATAAGAAAAACAACTCTACAAGTTCAGGCATTGAATAAAGAAAATTTTGAAGAGCATGCAGTCCTTTTACACTAAGAATGAACAGAATTAGCTTCAAATCGCCAGTTTTTTTTCCAAATCTTGATATCAAGTTCATTGAATTTCTTCAGATCTTTGATTGAAATGCCTCAATTCAGTGAGTTTAGAGCCTTACATTTGGAAAAAAAACTGGCTTCTTAATTAAGCCTGGAATCACATGATATGCCCCATATTATCAGATCTTTTAGTGCAAACAAAATAGGAATCGAAATGCAGGCAGTGCAAAGTGGAAATAAGTTTGGTACAGTTTTGTCATCATTGAGTTTTGCATGGCCAGACTTGTTTTGTTTTGTTTTTCACTTTTGTTTTCTGCTTTGTTATTTATTCATTTCTTGCTTGAGATAATATATTATTTATGTGACAGTCATGTATACTATTCTTGTTTTGTTTTTTCTTTTAATAAAATCAACTGAGCATTCTTATTGTTAATAATCTTTGTATTGCTTAAAGCTTCCATCACTTTCACATCTGAGTGCCAGCTGATATTTGATTTGTGTCCTACATAGTTTCAAGTTTTCTTTTCCCTGTATCTGTCATCTTTGCACACCAGCATTCATGAATTTGCGGCACATAGAGGACATGGTGTATGATAATGTAATTGTTGGTCTTTGTGCAAATCATCAGTGGTATCCATGAATAGTTAAGGTTGCTCAGCTTCAACTCTCATACAATAGCAGCATATAGGCTGTTCTTCTGAACGTGTCTCATAACTTACCAGTGAAATTTAATGCAGTGGAAATAACATTTCACTTCTTATGCTTTCATTTCAGAGTGATTTGCTCACTTGTCTCTAGGCTAGCTTTGTGACTGAAATAGCTGTTCCTTACATCCATTGTCAGGTCCTCCCTTTTGATTTAGCCCTTTTAAGTGCTAGAATATTTGCGATCCAGTTCACTCTGATGTCTCTCCATTGTTAAAATCCCACATCCTTTTTGGCTTAATCAGTGTTTTTATATAGCCATATTTGACAATATCTTTTACTAAGTAGCTTTATGTCTCTTGCTTCATAGCTCTCTATATTATTTGCTTTGGCCTTTTGTTTTATTGTTGCCTTTTGATTTGCCATAGTTGATCATTACCTGATCTGCTCAGTGGAACAGTCCTTATTTAATTCCCTTGTGTAATTCTGGAAAGAAAGGAGGCAAATTTCATGGCAGACATAGTGGAAGGATACATAGTTCAGAGCTTGGTCAAAGAGAGCAAAACTAAATATCTTCTAGTTTTGTTTACATGAAATAGTGAAATGCATGGGTGCCAGAAGATGCTTAGATTAGGAATTAAGATGTGATTTGAAGGTACAAGACCTAGACTGAAAGTTTTCTGTTTATTGGTGAGTTTGGCAACATGAAAGCCAGCCACATGCACACTGTTTAAGTTACATTGACACTGAGCTGTTATTGTTTGCTTTAGGAATTTTTCTCTTTATTTAAAGGCCCCTAAAATTCACTAATTGTCATGTAGATTATATGTAATTACTATTTTTTTCTCTTTCTCAACAGAAAAAGTCAGATGAGATGCAGTACAATGAGGAGAAATGTGCAGAACTCAGTAAAAACTGCAGAGATCTAGGTATGTCACCCTCGGCTTTTCCAAAGTCAGCAAGATTGTTGGGCATTATTAGAGTTCTAAAGTTATGAGCTCCGAAGATTGAAGGCCTTTGGGATCATGTAGTTACAGCTCTGCATCTAGGCTTGTATTTAGTATTTGTAACATTTTTCACACTGGAAGTGATCGTCTTGAGGAACAATTTTGCTTTACTTCCTTTGACCAGATTTATGATGCACATTTGTCAAATTTTCACTTTTACTGAGATAATTACCAAACAGTTATAGAGGAAAGCTGTTGAGAGATGAAGACTCTGTGCAGTTTTGTGCAGATAGATATCAAGTATGGGTGGGAAATGGTAAAAATACACATCTGTGCTAGGTGATATCCTTGCAGAAACTAGGAGGGGAGTCAGGAAAAAACAAATTATTAGTGTCAGGTCAAAGACAGATGCGAAATAAGTACATGTTTTGTGGAAGATAATAAAGGTTGCAGTTGTTCTCCTTTAAAAGGGTTGAATAAACCACTGCGGTGGCAATAATGTAAAGGAAGAAGGTTGGTCTTAAAAAGACATCAGCGCAGTGCATGCACAAAGCTTTGCAGGGTGAACTACACAAACCAAAATAAATTCCAAACCTACTAAGAATCTTCAGTGATGGTAGGCTTTCTTCTTGAAGTTGGATGGAAGGAGACTGGCATTTTCAAAATTCAGTTTTCATTGTTAATGTCATAGTTTATTGGTAGTCCTAGGGAAGGTAAATGTCCCTCTCCTTATTTTAGTACTTATCATGACTGAGCTACCTGTAGCCTGTATAAGAGGATTCATTTATTAAAGTCATTATATGTGAATTACCGTGCTGTGTGTTTACTATTCCAGAGCAAGATTTACAGGAGAGGAATGATGAGAAGACAGAGCTAGCCAAAGCCCTGTCAGCATCCTACGAGGAAGTGCAGAGACTGCGTAAGGAAACTGCCCAGGTCAGTCTTATTCATGTCTTCTCTGTGTTTTTATCCCTCTCTCTCTCCCTATATATCCACAGAGCTTGTTTAGAAAATATAGGATAGAACAAGACAAGACAAGATAAAATAAGATATATAAACTTTATTTATCCTTGAAAGGAAATGCCTGTCACAGTTGATGAGACATAATATACTATACATAATACCATAGAAAAACACTCTGACATACAAAGACTGAAATATTATGAATAATATCAGAACAAGGCAGATGCAAGAAATCAGTGACAGTTTGTTGAGCATATCGCTGATTGCAGAAATGAATTTCTTTAATCCTCGAGATTAGTTCTTATATAATTATATAACAAACACGCACTTCTTTTGGAATGTTTCATTTGATCATAAAGTGAGTGCATAGAGTCATTTTTGTTATAATTTTAAGTTTTGATCTACAAACCTCCTAGTAATCTTGAGGGTCTGATTTCATCCCCCTTCTTTCTCTATACATTCTATACATCTGCAAAGCATGTATTGTAATTTCATACACAATTCCCTTCTTTCTATAATTCTATGCTACAGTTTCTTCTGAGAGATTTGTAATATGCATGACTTTATCTGTTGTTTGATCCTGTCTTGTCATTTCTAAGATTGATCTCCTTTTCATGGCATATCCGATTAAGCATTCTGATTTTACAAATGTGCTGTTTTGGGTTATTGTCCTGAAAATATTTTTATGCAGATCATTTTGGAATAAAAATTTGATTTTTTTTTTCTGATTGTGGGGTACACATATTAGTGATCTTTTTTTCACACATTACAGCCGCCATAATAAATGAAAGACAAATGGTGTCTCTCACAATGAAAACAACAACAAAAATCAGCAACAACAAACAATGAAACAAAAAGAAAAAATAGCAAGAAAACAAAAAAACAGAGAACAATCGACTTTCCACCCTTACCAGTAAAGTTGTCTAGGGAAATAAAGGGAATAAGAACAGAGAATGTAGCCTATGAGAAAGAGGGAAAAGCATGCTCAAGGATACCACCAGATCATCTGCATATTCTTGGTAAGGCATCCTTGTGAAGGTCTAAACTATACATGCGAACAGCCTAGAAGTGTAAGTCACCCTGTCACAGGACCAGTGAAATGAGCTGGATGTGAACTTTTTCTTGTATAGTGGTATAGAATACATGTGTATTTGGTTTCAGTGGAAAAAAAGAAATAAATGTAATGACTTTGATGAGAAAATTATTTAGCCAGGCTTCTGCTGTGCCAAATATTTATGTTCAAAATTAACTCCTATAACTTCATGGTCTGTAGAAAACTTTTTTTCTCATTTGATATCCAAATTATTTCACCTACTTGTACAACATGTCATCATAATGTATGTGAATCTACAGTCCCAGTCAAATATAAAGCTTTGCTAGGGTCATTCCTCATGGGACCTAAAGCTTGTTATCTTTGAAATATCGTGTCCTGCCCTTCTCTAGCTATCATATCTTATTCTGACATTTACAAATCAGCCAGGTGATGGGATAAGATTTTTGCATATATTCATATATTCATTTGTAGACAGTTCCACCACTTTTTGTTCTAGTAAGGGAATGGGATAGTTGTATTTTTTTTAATAGTTTAACCATGTTTTTGTAATTCTTAGATAGTACCACCACTTATTCTTGCACCCAAAGAAAAAGACACTTATTGTTTTATTAACAGTTAATTTTTAACTCTTTGAACCCCACAATCAGATTCCCAGTCTTCATTCCCATCTCTGTGCTGGCCTTTGCTTTCTAGTTAGACTTTCTATCTCCTCTGGTTCCAAAGATATCTGGACATACACTTGTTCACAAATCACGGCTTTTCAATGCTTTTAAAAAAGCATTATCTCCATAAGCTGGCTTGCGCGGTCTATCTGAAAGGCTTGAGTCTTAATAGTTTATTCTAAAGGAGGAAGATACCAGTCATTCTATTCATCACTTATGAACATCCGGCCTATAGCTAATATCAGTTGCAAAATTTTCTTATCAGTGCTAACACTAGATCAGTATGTTCCATTTATTTGTTTTATTATATATCTAGCTCTTCAATCCTAAAATAGAAGGATTATCTGGCTTAAAGTGCATGTCTAATTCAGGGAGGTGGATTTTGGTGATTAGTACTTTGGAATTTGGAAATTTTGCCCAAAGAGTAGTGCCTCCACCATCATTTTACATTCTCTGCATATACACCTTTCAATCTCCTGGGGATGCTTATCTCAGCTGCATCTGATATTTAATTGCCAAGATTCTTTAACATGTGTAGAATATGCACCTCCAAAATAGATTTGTCCTTTTCCGTGAACTTCCCTTCCCAAGGAGCCAGGTGATTCGTAAAAAAAAGTATGCTCTGTTTCCAGTTATCATTTTTTAAATATATTTTTTTAGTAATTGTCCCAGTTGACAGTGGTTGGGGTTCAAAGAGTTGATACTGTATCTTTTTTTTTTTTTTATTTTTTTTTCTCAGCAGACATTTTCTGGTTTCAGTTTCTAATCAATGGCTTTGCTAAATCCACATCACAATAATTTATTAAATCTAGATACAAGAAAAAATGGCAAAAGAGAGAGTGGAGCTTGAGAATGCACTGAAAGATTTGCAAGTCAATCTTGACCAGTCCAGACAGGTAACTTTTGCACTCTGTTCTCAACTTTTTGTTGAATGTTTTGAGACATTTTTTATTGTTGTGACTCGCTATACTGTTTCACCAATTAAATGAGTTTTTTTTTTTTTTTTTTTTCTTTTGTTTTCTCAAGAACTGAGCCTCTCCCCACAGACATGGTTTTGAGTACACAACATATTTACATTGCTTTTCGAAACATTTTT
>JBCEWB010164341.1:0-10371 GCA_039654565.1 Peronia peronii | reverse complement strand
CTTTTACAAGAAAACAGAAACCCAAAACTAAATATTTTGAGCAACCCCCCCCTCACCCTCCCCCCAAGTACCATTTTTATATTCAGCAGAGGCTGAACTTTTAAAAGAAAACAGAAACCCAGAATCAAATATTTTGAGCAAAAACCCAATTTCAGACCCCCCTCCCCCTCAATTCCTCACACCCGACAACATGCGGTCGAATTGTTGTGTGAGAGTTGTTGATGGAAAATGAGCACATCACATATTGAGTTTTACACCCCACGATTTTTTTAATCTGAGTTCCCGGTCAAAGGTCAAGTGAGCGAAACTCAGGCTGAGTGTGGGTGGCGGGTTTTTTGTTTTTAGGTCAAGGCCATAACCATGACCGCCTTTACACATGACAAAAAGGAAAATATTTAACCGATATAATAATCGACGATCAAATTTCTACTAGTTGTATAATTTTATAGCCCTATGCCAGGATCTTGTGAAAACTTGCGAACTTCTCTCAAAACTATGAAAACTTCCAGCATGAAATCCCTAGATTTTTTAAAGTGTCTTACATAAGTGGTGATAAAGTAACGAGGAGGGCGGGGAGGGTAAAATTTTCCTTTTTGTGACAACAGTTTGACACCTCTGTTGTACATCCTCATGACTTTATTGCATTTGCTGATGTAATTCGACATCTGGGAATAGTTATCTTGTAAAACTCATAAATTTTATCTTGTTTTTAGCATACATTGCAATATTTCTCAAGCTTTGAAGGCTCCACTTCCCTTGAAACAAAATAAATATTAAATAAACATAGATGAGATTTGTTCTCTGCCAGAGGAACAGCATTTTTTGGTCTTGACTAAACAGCCACATAAAGTTCAATCATATTAAATGTTCTTGTATTCATAGGTTGTCAAAGTCAGCCAAGATTTCCAAACAATGAAATTTGAAAAAAGAATCTAGTAATAATAATAATAATAAGTAATGGTAATATCGGTGTTTTACTTTCTTGATGTCACAGCGACAAGAAGGATGCTGATGAAAAGGACAAAGATCAAGAGAAAACATCTGTTGATCCAAAAGATGTAAGAAATTGTTTTTAAAAATTCTTATTTATAAATTGGCTAGCTATAAATTTGTTCTTATTTATTATTACCTTGACTTAAATGTCCCTTTTGAATTGTAACCATTTATTTTGTAAGCACGGTCAGATATTCACATATTTTTCAAATATGATATTCAGATTATTTTCCAGGAGTGACTTGTTTTTGCTGATTTTTCATTCATGAAGAGCTGTTATGTTGTGATGACCATACAAACACCGAGATTTAAGTCAGTTCCACTCTTGACAAAAATTTTGAATGTCTTGTTTGTATGATGATTGTATGTAATTGCTAGTCCGTGTTTATCATCTGGACTCATGTTCCTGCCTTTGTCTGTTTATTGAAAGGTGGCTGTGTCACCCCTACATTTACCTTTACATACTTAATATATGTTTTAAAAAATAGTGCATAAAACTATTATGGAAAACATCATTTCACTTCTTGAATTAATAGTTTCCAAAATGCTGCTTTTGACTTTTAAAAAAAAAATGTTGTTCAGTCTGTGTGAAAGCTCTCAGTGACTTTAATTTATTTCACAAGCATGAGGTAATTTTCAATTATTTTAAAGTAGAATTCAGCACAAAATGATGCCAGAATATGATATATGAGTTAGTATGGCTGAAGCAGAATGGATTGATAAAATTGGATATACTTTACCTTGGCACTGAGCAGACACATGGCACCTTAATCGTGGCTTTGTCACATCATTTGATAAGCGAAAGTGCTGCATCAGGCAGTTGGCCAGTCTCCTATTTGTGGACTAAGATTTTATTGTCATATTGGTGTGAGAAACACCTGCCCATTTCAAAAATAGATGAAGAGTAATGATACAAATGGAATAAGTTACTTCTGTTTTTAGAAAAGACAAAAAAACACATCCTTTTTTAATGTATAACATGGATGCTTGAAGCATAATGTATACACTGAATTGCCTGAAAAATTATTATTGCAGGTACGTTGGACTGTTAATATTGTGGGCTTTTATAATAAAGGGATAAAAAGGTTAAAGCATTTTACTCATACATCAGAATTACTCTTGTATTCGATAGGTATAGCAAGTGATCCAACTAAAAAGGCTGAATAATATTCTTTATAAGAATAGTTGGGTTGAAGGCCCATCTTATTGCACTGTACAAATTTAGCCTTTATTGTATTGCTATATCTTTAATAGTAGAGATCAGTGAGATAAGCTCCATAAGATCTAGTTAAGGTCAGTACTTTGCTTCAATTGATTCATTGTCTAGAGTTAAAACTGCCAACCCTCCCAGAGAAAAACGGATTTTCCCAAATTTTAAGCTAAATTCTGGGCACTCGGAAACATGCTTAAAACATATTTTAGCAGCTCATTCTTGTTAGTATGTAAAATTCTTGATTTATATCATAAATCCCTGATTTTTTTAAAGAGCAATCCCTGATACGACAACGATGGGGTTGGCAACCCTGAAATTGGCTTCAGGTTTACAATGCACACTATTGCTAAAGTGTTTTATTCTTACGAAAGTGCACGGCAGTTATAATGGAATGTCAAGAAACTTCATACAATTTTGTTATAGTTTGAAGGTTATAGTTTGAAGTTTCAGAGAGGTAAAGACTTTTTTTCCTTTTCACAGCTGAAACTAGAGATGACTATTACCCCAGAGCAAGAAGAGCTGAAGAAAAAAGCCATGGAATATCAGAAGCAACAAGAGGCTGCTGCTGCTGAGGCTAAGGTAAGCATGAATAAAACTCTGATCAAGAGTGTAAATCTACACACCCGAGATTTCACATTGGCAGCTGAGCAAAAATCGCATCACTTTGGTAATTCCGTGTTTTTCTACATTATTATTATTATTATTAATTTTATGACAAATCAAGGATTTTAAGTATGTTTCCTGGGTGTCGGGGGATTGCCCCTTAAATCCAGGAGGACCTCAGGGGGACTGGCACCATACATATTCGGGTTGACTCATGCGTAAATTTGTATTTAAAAATCTGGATGTAAATCTACTTTGAATAAGCAAAGGAAACCCAGACCATCAAATTTTTTTACCACAAGCCTGTTGAAGAAGAGGGATACAATTTTCCTGAGAATTTGCTAACCATGACAGCACAAAAAAAAGGATGGAGTGAGTTTCTCATCTGAAACCAAGATCAAAGACATATTTGCTATTAAGCGTTGTTTAGCAGTGATGCATCAGGCAGTTGACACATCTTGTTAAACATTGAACAAATGCAAGGAAGCTGCAGTAATTCATATTATATTCTAATGATATTCAACATTCAAGAAAGAGAAAGTTAGAATTTATTATGAACAGTTATCATCTTAGAGTTTCACCTTAGTTAAGAGCACAAATGCCTGATGCAAAAATAGAGATATCACAAAACAGTATAGTTATGATATATATGTTGTCGTTTGTCTTGTCTTATTTCAATGGTGAATTGTGTGGTTATGTTGCTTTGGAAATGGTATGTTTCTAAAATGTATAAAAACATTGTAGAGCAGCTGGACTGTATGCTACATTGATATAATAGATTGTCCCAGACATGTTGGTCTTTAGGCTCTGTGGAAGAATCAAACCCCAGAAAAAAAAATTATCAGCTTAATTTTCATGGACGTGTCATTATTTGGTGAGTTCATGTAAGAATGTGTTCTAATCACCATGTCAACTTGCACATTGATTCATCGCTAGTTTCAGATATTTATATCAAATTATGTCTGCAGATTTATGAAAAAATAAAAGATCCAACAACAGGTGATTATTGTAAACAATTGTCAGCATTAGTAACAAAGATGCAAAGATAAAAATTATGCAGGGCTATCATGACATTTTTTTTTAAAGAGTAGAGTGCAATACAAGCAATGTATGGTCTCAGGATCTGGCACATTTTAATTAATTGTAGGCATTATAAATCAGCTCAGGCAGTTGTCCCGCTGTCTCCCGAGTTGCCAGGTATCTGATCTTGGTGATCCCCATTAAGATGGCTGTCTCGTCAGCTGAACTGAATTTTCTCCTTTCTGTATGCTGCGTTGAGCACCTTGTATAGTCTAGCACCCTGAGCAGTGACGGGACCGCTGGTAGTGCCAGCCTCCCCTCTGGATTTTTTTCAGTTTATATTATGGTGAAATTTATGCGGTTTTGTGTCAGTGGCCCAGTCTCAACATGAATGAAAAATAAAAACTGACTCATTCTGTCCAGCTATGTCAAGGTATGATCACACCCCCTCATAGTCCTTTGTGCAGTGGCAGCTTTCCTACAAGAAATGACAATAGTGATGGCACATTTTTCCATTCTTCAGACCTGCCTACCCTTGCAACAGCGGAGGAGTGACTCAAAAAAAAAGGGAAAATCCGGGGAGAAAAGGGAAATTTACCGATCCATAGTTCCTACTTAAAATTTTATTAATTATACATTACATAACAATAAAGCATCAGTGCATGAACTTAATTAAAGTTCCACTCAATATGAATATTAAACATTTAGATCTGTATTTCCTACATTCTTTTCAGACTCATTACATGAGCCTTTGCCATTAGGTGGACACCTAAAATGTTGCACTAGGGGTTTGTTATGAAGTTTTGAATGTATCTTTTTTACATGACTTTTTGTATTCATACATATCTACTCCTACAAAAAAATGTGTTTGCAGACCTAGAGGTCGCATGCTTAGCCATATAGTTGACATTATGTAACAACCTGAAATCTTGTGGACATAACTATGATGACACATTTTTAGAAATTGAACAAACAAAAATTACTTTCATGTTTCCTAAATGGTTTTGTTTTAAAACATACACATGAAGAGCATATAAAATGCAGATGGTCAGGAAAAAAAGAAATTTTAAATGTCTGTAGATCTGCATTTGTGTCATCATAGTTATGTCCGAAAAAAATGGAAAACTTTCATTTTCATAATTTAATTTCTGTCTTGAAAATTTGGGTAAACTAAGACTCAGAGAGTCGGATTAGACTCGCAATGCACAATTTCAATGAAACAATGGCACTTTATTCATAATTACTTTGAATTTTGACAAAACATCGAACATCTTTCGAACATAACTATGATGACAAATATGGGCGGCAGCTTTAAATCAATTTAAAATGCATTGAAAAGTGCTTGAACAGTCACTGAAAAATAGATATTCATAATTTAACAATAATACTTCCAATGAACATGTTCTCTGTGGGAATAGAAAAGCTTGCAAAATAATAAATGGGCATCTTGGATGTGTGCTAGTTTGCCGTCCCTTTCCAAAAAAAATAGAAGCCTTCTGAAGGCTCATGAATATCACATGCGATTAGGTTTTCAGGTAGAAAACATCAACAATACGTGAGTCATGTTCTAAATCATCATATAAATTTATGGTGTCTTTGTTTTTATTCCTTAGTCCAGTTCTGTCATTGTTTTTTCATTCCAGTTTTCATCAGAAGCACAATGAGCTTTATTTCAGCTCATCAGCTTTAATAGCCCCTTCTATGCTTTTATAAATATACTCTTTGTTGCATGGCTTTGTTTTTGGAAAAGGAAAATCTTCTACTCGAACACAAGGGACTCGGGTTATTGCATGTGTGTCTGAAATTGAGAAATGAATTGTATTTCATAACTTATAAGATTTCAGCACCAAAGGATGCAATTTTAACAGAGCAAAAAAATAGTTCATTTGAAAAGGTAACCAGCACTGCTAGGTCTGAAAAGCATCAAAATGAAAATTTGGGCAGCAGAGCTGAGCCTAGACGAACAAAAGAAAAGGTTAAAATGGAAAATCTGTGGTGCATGGCTGGGCCTGGAATTAGAACAGATGAAAGGAACAAACTGAAAATTTGGGCACTGTTGGGCCAGGCTAAGATCTAGATCTAGGTTAGATCTAATGACTAAAATGGGTTAAATTTAAACTTCTGCTGCTAAACAGTGTCAATTAAATCTACACTCTATATAAAAATTGCAACTGGCTGTAGTCTAGGGTTAAAATCCCAGTCAAAAGCTAGTTCTTTCGAACATAACAATGACGACGATCTCAGTCTCGTCATTTTGTTAATGATGATGTTTGTATAAGCTTTTCAACCTCCTGATGTGGTGGTTATCTCAGCTGTTTTTGTTAATTTCAACGAAACACACTCTTATTAGTGTGTTTATAAGATCTGTAAATAGCCATCTCACGTGCCAAGACAGCTGCGATGTTACTTCTAACAGAGGTTCATTCAAAACGTGGAAAATACACAGAACTGTGCTTTCGAAGGCAACTTCCGCGGGAAATCTGTCGAACATAGCATTGTCAAAATGTGATGACGACAATAGAAAACTGATCAAAATTCGTTGAATCCGTCATTTTGCACAGTCTTGCTCTGCACAACAATAAACACGGCTTCCAACCAGTCAATAACAACGATAGTGGATATTCTGCAGCAAATAAATCCTTATTTTTGATTGGTCCTTCCGAACATAGCAAATGATGACATCATAACGCTACGTCACGAAAAGGGCGCAAAATTCTAAATTTAGAATGGTCACAGCCTCGAAATCGTTCGGGGGCCCCAAAACAAGCGTTAGCGATGGATTTACGGCGAATTGAAATTGACCTCTGAAATGACGACACGGATTATGTTCGGAAGTGAAAAGTTCGCAGGTGCACACAGATTAAACAGTAAATGATATCGACTTTCCTGGTGTAGCACCATCAATAGTGTAGTTGTAGTTCATATACTATACACTAACAACCTTCTGTGCATTGATTTCATTGTTGAATTTGACAGCATAAAAGTGACAATCTTGATGCGCCACACTTCACATATTACAAAAATATTAATTTTATAACTAGATATATTTGTAACATATCTTCTGGCATTTTTGCTGCTATGGTCTGTTCCCACAGCTGTATCACTATATTAAGCACATCATACTCAAGTTTTAATGCTCAGGTGTCATTTTTATTTGCCATAGGTAGCAATTTTGTAAGGTATATGAAAAAAACCCGACCTATTGGCAAAGGCTCACATGTATATTGTGGGTAGTCTTAGTTTCTGTCAATCATAAATCTGATGCATTTTGCAACATTCACAAAAGTTTGGAAGATGCAATGCACAAATCTATTCTTTTGTGCAATCCTCTTACATTTCTGAAGGTAATCAACCATGCAGCATTACTTGCCATCTTGCTTATCTGACTGACTGCCAATAACGGGAGGGGGCGTTCAGCCCGCCACCCAGCATGTCCTTTGATCCAATGCTCCGATCATTGATTGGCATTTCACATCTACACGCAGAATCTTTTGATAGACATGACAAACATGATTCGGAGATGACTTAGCATGAGAGCCCAGAACAATCTGCTTCTTCATGTAACAATTAGTAACCTTGAATAACAGACTGTTGACAGCTCTGATTGCCTGTGGCAAAGTAGAGAATAGTGCCCATGGAATCATGCATGGTTGATAGGACTGAATGAGGGATAGCAGTGATATCAGTAACGTTTAGCAGTGAGGCAGTTAAAATCAAGCAGTGATGACTGGCACAAAAAAAAAAAAAATGAGTGCAATAATTGCCATCTTATAAGCAGAAAATAGCCCGTGAGTGAGACGTCCGTTACGATTGCTGGCATGGATATTCCACAGAATGATAGGCGGGTCAGATCTCACACCAAGATTGTATCGGAATCACCAAAACTCAGGTCTTTTTTTTACTTTTATTCCCTCTTATGTAAAGTAAACAGAAAGATCTGTAGGCCTAGGTTTACATGATGATGCAAGTTACTGGGCATCCTGCAGTAAACAGGTCATTGGCATCGGACTAGATTTGTGAGTGTGAATGATCCTGAGATCTACAGCAAGCTAGAGTCATAATTTTACATAACCGTGGATGGCAACAAGTGCACCGTAAATGAAAAGATAAAGCAAGGGGCGGGATGAGACACAGCGATTACGCAAAGATTTAGGTTCAGAAGGGAACAACAAGAGCGACGACAGGATCATGGATGACGGACGCATGTGAATAACTGCTATAACACATAGCACTACATGGCCTACATCATGTACTGTTAGCTACAGACAGAGGTCTTGGCAGCAGTAGCAGGCAGGACCGTTGTTCATAGCAACACACAGAAGAGTGCAATTTTCTTTCTGCACTGAGGGTGAAGATAATACTCCAGCGGCATTCTGAATCAGTGAATGACACCAAAGTATGTAAAGGAAAGAAAAATACTTATAGTATAAAATGTCAAAGTCATTCGAAAGTGGAAATTTATGTTCATGGCGCAGGAAGGTGGGTCGAAATGCGGGAGGATTCCATGTAACGTAGGAGGGTAGGCAGGTCTGCATTCTTTTTACAACAACAGCAAAATTTACATGAATCATATGATATATGGCCCTGTAATGAATTTCAAAAGCCTGGAATGTAATTGTCATAAAGAGTTTTGTATTGTGTTCATGTTCAAGCAAGGGCTATATTAATCTGCTTTTCTAAAACACCAAGATCAGAAACGGTACCCCAACATGCTTTTTCAAGCAACTAGGGTGTAAATTTATCACTTCTGAAGAGTGTCCAAGGTTAGCCTTGAATTTGGTAGAAAATCACTGATTTTTGTTCCTAAAATCCCCGATTAGCCCGTCAGTCAGGATTGGCAATCCTGCCTCTGTAACTGGATATCTGGATGGATAGTTGGATTTTCACTTGGTAGTTATGAAAATGTCGCATGGGTTTTTGAGACTGTATTTGCACTACTGCCAAGCAAATATCTCTAGTAAACCAGGAGCCAGGACAAAACTACTTGGGCATAATGATTATTGCTGGTGCAACATTTTTCATCTATGTTTTTTTTTTTTTCATTCTTCAAGGTGGGAAGAAAAGAGCAAATTTAGATCCTCATTGAGTTAATGTTCACAAATTTCTCTCCAAATGCAATGTCAGCTAGTCTTTGGCCTCTACCCAGCTGTGTAGAAAGATTTCCATTTGTGGATAAGATTTTGTAAAAGTTCACAATTATTTTTCAGCCATGTGGTGGGTTTGGGAGCCTTAGATTTGTACTCGGAAGGGATACTAAATATTTTTAAAATACTGCTTTGATTGCTGCATTTCGATATGATTGGTTATGAAAAAATATTTTTAAAATCAGTTTTTGGTCAATGCTCAGGCACAACGCAGAAAGAAGAAGAGCATGAGAAAGAAATCTGACTACAGCTATGAAAGTGACAGTGAATCGGCCTCAGAGTCGGACTCTGACCCAGAGCCAGCTCCACCAGGTGAAAAATACGATTTTTAATTGAATAGTTTCCTATTTTTCATTTTTCATTTACATTGTCACCAGTATTTGGTGACTTGAATTTTACCTTTGGAAAATTTGAAGAAAAAGAACAACTTCTGCATTGACAACGACCTAGATATAAATTATAATATGGTGGTTTGACATAAGACTACCAATGGAAAAGGTGGCATATGGCCAAGCGTTACAAAGAACCATTGAAATAAATTTGATAGATGACTAACTCCATTTGGATTTTAGTATATGTATATTGACTAACTCCATCTGTATTTTATGTATTTTTATGTATATTTCTAACTTGATTCCTTGCAAAATGTTGAAGAAAGTCATGCATGTTTGTGAAAGACAAATGACTTTTGATGTAGCAGAATTAGTATTCAAACACTAGACTGTCCTGTGTTTAAGAAAGGTCAAGACCAGATGAAGATATTTTTTTTATATTTACAAGTCTGATTGTGTCCAAGTTAGAAATTAGTATTTAAGTAAGTATGAATTATCTGTTCAGGTTTGGAGGATGACCAAGGCCCTCCAGGTGTTGAATCTGACAAGCCAGAACAAGAATCTGCTGTCAATGAAGGTATTTCTGATGTTCTTTCAGCTAATCCCCGAACACGAAAATTTTGTTTGATATTCTTTCAGATATGCACAAATCACTTTTACTGTTGATTGGCCAAACTGGCACAGTGATTATAATGTTGTTCTAGATGTTTGCATATCTCTAGAGACAAATGCTGGGCTGAGGTGATGCACCTCCTTATCCTATCCGGTTTTGAATGGCTTTTCTCTCCAAACAGGTTTTGCATAACTGTAGCAATGCTAATGAAAAACATTATTTTCGAAAAAGAAAATAGTAATTTAGTATGTGTGATAGCTCTATCTTTCCTGAGGAAGCAGCTTTTTGAATTTTGAAAATCCATACATAAATAAAAAAGTTATGATTTTTTTTTTTGAATTTTTTTTTTGATGACCTTTATATAGCAAAAAAAATCTATGGGACACTTTTCCATGACTTTTGAGTGAAAATTGGTCAGAACTCTCTCACTATTGGGAGTATATAAACAAAACT
>JBCEWB010164330.1:0-10372 GCA_039654565.1 Peronia peronii | reverse complement strand
GCCGAATGCGATGGACAAGGTTAAAATAGCCTATCTTTAATAATAATAAAAAAAATCACCTTCAGGACCCGCCCCCCTCCTTAAGTTTGATCGAACATATTCAGGATTTAGTGGATGTTTCACATCTGAGATTATACTTTCTGAGATTATATTCTTTCGGTGCTCTTCTCTTTTCTATTCCCTCCTTCGTCCTCCCTCCCACTATTCGTTTGTCTTTCTTTTTGTTGGCCGGCATGGATTTCCTCCTATTCTACCTCCTTATATTTCTCTCTGTTTCGTTATGCCCTCTTCAAATTATTAGTTTACTTCGTCCCTTCCCTATACCCTTTCCCGTTTTTGTACTTCTGATTTCCCTTTGTTTATTTTAGTTGGGCTATTTGCGACCTAGCATCCCCAGTGCTGTTTCCGCTGCTTTGGTCAGGATTATTTTATCCTATTTTTATTTTTGCTTATCTATATTGGTATCTTTGCTAAAGTAATTTGCAAACCACTTAGGGGAGATCATTTTAATCATTACCATCGGTTTTGGTATGCAAAATTAGAAAAAAACAATCGAAAAAAAAAAGTCACTCATGGTTGCCATAGCAACTGCCGCCATCTCGAATTTTTCTATGTTAAATTGCATAAGTTTACTATAAAATAGGATCCTTCATTTTCTGACCTATTTTCATGAAAGTTGGCGTACACATTTTTCACTTCAAAATCTGATGTTTGTCGTACCAGAACTTCAATAAACTGTTTAGTTTTTTTTTTTTTCACATTTAAAAAAAATGGTATTAAAGGGTCATGAAAATTTGCCAAAAATTTGACCGGGCTTTCGAACTCAAAACGTGATTGTTTCACATTCTTAAGTTCTCTCCGTGCTTTTCATGTCTGGTTTTACCTTTTACTGAGCATCTTCTCATGCTTTTGTCCGTGTTTGCTCCCCTTACTCCTGTCACTAACGGACCGTCGTAGAGTAATTTCCGGATCCGGGGAGGCCTATATACAGTCGACATGTCCTCATTGGTCAGAAATAAAACTGTTTTGACCCTTTCTGTGAGAGATAGTGCACTCCTGTACTCTAAAATAGCAGAAATGAGGCAGCTAGCTCATGCTTTGATTAGGCCGTGGAAACTTCATATTAGAGATTCTGGTGAAAATGTTAGCTGATTTTTGGTGTGGCCAGCGTTTCCATATGGTCAGTCAGTGTCCATTTCCGAAATGGGAGCTCCCGATATTGATGGCGTTTATAAACGTCTTTTGTGCGCCATTTGCCCTCAGAAAGCGAAATACGGTTGCTCTACCATTGAATATAGAGTGATTCAGGATATGCATGTTAGAGGTGCTGGTCAACCATTGAATGACCAATCGTTCAAGGCCTTAGAATGGCCATATCAACTTGTTTATACTATTTTTATCTTCTCAAAAGGCATATTTGTATTTTGTAAGAGCAAACAAAAAGCCCAAAATCGATTTCAGGATCCGCACCTCTTCCCCTCCCCCCTCCCCCTTAAGTTCAGAATGATGGAAATACTTTACCAGGTCAACATTCACATGTTGCATTTGTGATGTTGTCTTTATGACCTTCTTTTTGCACCTTTCAATTCCCTGCGACTGATTATCTTGTCTGTGACCAACGTTCTTATCTTGCTGCAGTAAAGGTCTCCTAGATTTGTGAACACCGGCATTGTTGAATTCAGTGGGCGTAATTCCGTCCACTGCTGGCCTTACATACAGTTAACAGTTACATGTATTCTGGTTTCGTCGTTGTGTTAAATTAAATCTGCCTTTATGATTATATATAACATTCTATTTCAAATATCTGTTGTGTTGATACTTTGATCTTTTACGTACACGTTTATTGTTGTTGCTGTTATTGTTGTTGTTGTTATGATTTTTTAAAAATCGCATCTATGTAGTCATATTTCTGTTATCTCCTCCTTCGTGTATCCGTTTCAATAATTTATCAATCGATTCATCCGTAAAAATATTCAGCTTTTCATCTTTAGTTATCGAAACATTTATCTTTTACTAATAATTCTATTCAGAAATTCAGTCATTAATAGTTATTACCATGTGCTATTCACCTTAATATCCCCATATACTGTATCATCTATGCGATTAGGATACACACACAGAGCAGATGTAGCTTAAACCACTATTGGGAATTCAGTTCAACATTAGTTGTGGAAACTTTGACTTACAAACTATGTGTTGTATGATTTATGACAAACTTTTCTTGCTTGTTTATTGAACAATATTATGTTTATGTTCGTGACTGTTCCATAAGAAAATGAAGGTTTTGATTCCCATCCAAAATCAAGGCTGGGGGTATGTCGGTAATTTATTTCTTCCTCAGAGGTATTCAATAACTGAGCTAAGAAATCCCTGAGACAAAATTTATATTTATTTGTTTTTCTTCTTGTGCCAAGGCACAAGGCCGTATGATTATGGGCTCATAAGAATAAATATTGAGTATTATTCATTTCACTATACATGTATTATAGGCAGCGTAATATTGACTTGTCAATTCTGCCTGATGGCCCAGAGTTGACATAAGTAAGGAGAACGGAGCGTCACTGGAGAAATAATTAGCTTGGTCGAGCCAAATGGCTTGGCCTGGCTTGACAGCAATCAGATTTTGCATGGCATTTTTTTTTCAAGCCATCAATTCACAGCACCGACCATTCTCTCTCTCCCCGCCTGACTATTGTCTTGTGAAGTAGTGCCGAGCTTGTGTAGAAAAATAGATCTAGATATTGGCTGAACCTACCATTCACTGGCATTATTGATTCTTCTGCTTAGGTCAGAACTGAAAACAATCAACAGTTATTTCGTGATGAAAGGAAAACTTGACGTGGGCATTGTTTGCATGCCCCATTGATATAGTTGTCAAAACAGGTAAAGTTTTGTCAATAAATTTCCTCACCTTCCGGAAAAGTATTGTGAGCAGGTGTTGATCAGTATTGAAATACAACGAGTCTATCAGGCAATAAATATTACTTAGACTGAGAACTACCTAGAATGCTAGAAAGAGTTGATACTCGTAGGATCAACTAAACAATGCATCGGTGAATTTGTAATACAGGTAGTGTATCTTTGGCAACAATAACAATAAAACACTGCTAAAAATAGTCCAGGTTTCTAGTTTTGACTGCAAGAGCAAAGTCTTGACGAAGTAATTTGGTTTAGCCTACAGACAAAAGCAGAACACATATTGCGAAGATATCAGCACTTCAAAGACAGATTTTTTCCCTTTTCCATGTTGGAGAGCTTATTTTACTGAAAATTTACATAAAAATAGTGCTTCAATGTAATTTTTGTTATCTTTTCCATATCAAAATATAAAAATTGAATTGATGGCCATTGAACGTTTTCAAGCACGATTTTATCAAGACATTTTTTTTTTCAGAAAATATCATCAATAAAGGTCGTATTATGTTTTCAGAGCAATACATAGGGTGACTGAATAGTCTTTGGACTTTTCATGGATTCTATCTTATTTGTTTAGCATTGATATGAATAAAAAAGAGAAAGGAAAAAGAAAGAAATAGGATCTACGGATCGCCTTCAAACTTTTTAATGCACGATTTCACGTTGAAATTGTTTTTCATTGATGTTTCCAATTGAATAGATACAGTGATTGGATGCTCACTGGTCTACTTCATGCATGATTTTACTCAGAAATTATTTGTCGTCGATGTTTTCAAATCAGTGAAGACGGGAAATGGAACCTTGATGAATTATTTCATGCATGATCCTGTCGCGAAATTATTTGTCTTCTAATGTTTGTTCTAAATCTCTGGATCAATATTCTGGCTCTTAGATGATGATGACAGTAGGACACACATTCCTAAGATATCAACGCTTTAAAGTCAGATTTTGCCTTCATCTCTTTGTTGGAAAGTTTATTTTACTGAAAGTTTACATAACAATAATGCCTCATCATCGTCGTCAATAAATTGGTAGTTAACGTTTTCCATGTCAATAAACAAAAAAACAAAAAAAAACAAAAACAGAGAAGAAAGTCATTGGACATTTTCAAGGAAGATCTTATTTAGATATTTTTTAAAATAAAAACTCGTATAAATAAAGCTCTTACTACCTTTTCCAGATCAATAAATTCTGTGACTTTGTAGTCTTATGGCTTTTTATGCATGATTTTGTTAGGACATTTTGTTGCCACTAATATTTGGAAATAAATAAATAAAAATAAATAATTAGAGTCAACTGATGGCCGTCACACTTTTTCATGCATGATTTCATCTTGGAATTACTTGTCATTGATGTTTCCAATTGAGTAACTACAGTCCTGGAGAATTCACTGGACTATTTCATGCATGGTTTTACTTAAGATATATATGTGGTAGATATTTTGAGATCGATCAATACGGAAAATGGTAGGCGCTGAACGACAGTGTATTCTAATGTAGGATTTTACCTCGTAATTATTTTTGTGATTGATATTTTCACATGAATAAATACAACGAGTGCATATTCACTGACTTATTTCATGTAGGACTTCAGTGAAGGATTATTTATGGTAGATATTTTCAGATCAAGAAACAGGATAATGAGAAATTGTCCAGCTGTTTTATGCATGATCTTGTGCTGTGACTGCAGCCCTTATTCTCTGGTTATACTCGATCAATATTCTGCCCCGCCCTCACCCTCCAGGAATGTTGTGGAAAAATGCTCACAGGCTGCAGGCGTTGGAAGTTGGTTTAGTCTACTGACAGCATGATGCATTTTCTAAAAATCTCACTGTTGAAAGTCAGATTTTTTTTTCATTTCTCTGGTGAAGATTTTAGTGAAAGTTTATGCAACAATGATGTTTCATCATTTCCTGCAATAAATTTGTTTGCTATATGTTCCATATTAATGAATAAAACCTGAATGAATAAGCACTCAACAGTTTAAGCAGTGTGATATTTTTGGATGTTTTTGTTGTTTCGATTTGGGTGTGTGTGTGTGTGTGTGTATGTGTGTGTTTTGGACAAGAAATATCACCAATACATATCTTATTACTTTTTATAGACCAATTATGGGATGAATGGATGATCTTAGGACTTTGTCATGTATGATTTTATCTTGAAATTTCTTCTGCACTGATATTTAAAAAAAAAAATAAAAAATTAAACAATTCAATACAAAAAAAAGCACACACATGCACACACACATATATATATATATATATATATACGCACACACACAACAAAGAAACAAAATCAAACACTGAAAAGTAAGGACAGACCCCCTCCAAAAAAAAATAACATGTAAACATAAACAACAACAACAACAACACCAGCAACGACGACGACGACGACGATATCAACAACAACAACAACAATAACAACAACAACAATTGATAGGCTAACCAGCTAAGCTACTTGTGCTTGTAAGGCTCCGTTTTTGAAACAACTGAACTGTCTCCATTGGGAAATTACAAAATAATAATAATACTAATCTTAGAAAACTATCATAGAGAGTCTGTAGGCTTCTTATTAACAAGAACTATAATGCCCAAGCCGACAAGAGGTTAGCTCAAAGATTTGAAGCAAGGTTTAGTGTAGATACTGATAAAGTCACTTGATAATTTATTTTATTGTAATTGTATCAACTTATTTTTAAATACGTGTTCTTCTCCATTCGACTGATTTTTAATTAAAAAGTTAATGGAGTTTGACTGCGTATTGAATTGTTCATTTTCTACACTGATAATAATTTAATCCAGTTTGAATCCAAACAACATTGGTCTTTCCATAACATAGCATGTTTGAAGAAATAATGTTTTTCCACGGAGATTAATTTTTATATTTGGGCTTTTAAATGAATATGAACATAAATGCTCGAGAAAATGATATGGCATTTACGTTGTTCAGTATTATATCTAACTGTCTTTGTATTTGTTATTTAAGATGCTAAATGTCGCCAAATATACTGCAGCAATAACTTACAAATTTAAGCAAAACTGGATTTGCTTGCGGAACCTTGACATTTGACCTCAAAAGAAGATAGTGCGTGTGGGTATGCCTGCATGCATGATGTTTGGGTGTGTGTGTGTGTGTTTGTTTTTGTTTTGTTTTGTTTTGTTTTTATCAACTTTTGCATTCTGAAAATAAAAAGGATTTTTTTTCTTTCCTGATTTTAGGTCTATAATGTAATATTACATCATGTAAATCCAACATAATTTCATCTACTACATTGAGGGACCATCAGACATCCTCTCAAATGTTTATATATTTTGTATGTAGAATATTGTGCTATTAATTTTAAGTCAAACTTATCACAGCACTTAACGGTGATAATGACGGCAGGGCTGAATCTGACTGGCCGAATATGAGAACATTATACATGTAATATATTTAGTAAATAACGTTGATTTAAAAAAGAAAAAGAAAAACTGAAAAGATCCATATGCAGATCAAGTAAAATATTCATTTGGCGAAGGTTACTAAAGTTAACAATTTTAAAGCAAAGTAAAGAAAAACTACTTGTAAATAGTTCATATTCGACTAAGCACAGATCTGGAAATCCCCAGCGGAGTGTTTGTACCCCCTACTGAAAATAGAACACTCACTTACGTGTTTTACGCTCCACTACGAATTCCCACAACATTAGTTGAATGCAAAACTTCGGGAAAAACGCGACTCCGGAAGTCCGTCATACTTTTCCATACGTCATTAAATCATCAACACTTCTTACTGCTACTGTTATTTGGAGGACATCTAGCTTCAGTAGACTCACAGTGAAGAGTTTTAGTTACACATTTCCTACCCACCATAACAGGGTCAAATCGAAAAGTGAGTCAAATTTGTGAATAGTTTTGAGTGTTTGTACCCCCCTACTAAAAATAGACCCCGGTATTTCCAACCGTTCGCTTGGTCGGAACAAATCTATTATTAACAAAATTTGTCATTATAGTTTTAAGCACAACAGATTATGTATAGAAGAAAATGTTCAAATTGGAGAAAGTTGTCATTTTTTAACTCACGCATTTTATATTGTAATACAAACTTGACCATATGATAACTGATAATTTTTTTAAGTTTAAAAAGACACCATAATATTAAACTTTCCATGTATTCCATTTTCCCATGACGTTTTCTCTCCCCAAATATAGTTTCTTTTATAAATATATTAACCTACTTCCAGAATTACTGAATGCTTTCATAACTAATATAAAATGTCTCATCAGAATAAAGACTTCATGAGGTTAAAAGTTCAGAGGTTGGCCATGTAGTATTGGAGGTCGTGCTGTAAATATCTGATCCGTGGCGATTTGACAATAGATAATCAATTTACATTTCAGGTTTGAAAAAAGCAATTCTAAACTTCTATTTCACTTATAATATTCTCTCCATATATGTTCTTAGACGTGCTAATCCCCTCTTGCATTTCATTTTAAGTACTAACAATTGCTTTATATGCCTGTAATGAATTCTAGTGTTTTAATTTTTGCAAACGTCTTTGTTGATAGTATCATTACATAAATAATACTATTAATAATAATAATAATAAATAATTTTACAAAACGCAATTATATGTTTAGATTTGAAAAAAAAATCAATGTCCAACAGGAGAATATCTATACATTGAGGACCAAAAAAGTAAAGCTAATAAATGCAGTCAGTTTCGAGAGCAACATATCTTCTCAAATATCCAACAAATTCAAGTAATATAGAACGCCTGGTTCCCTGTCGCACATACAAACAAGAAACTTCATATTGTGATATCAAGATCATTTTCGACATTGTTGCCAATATGGAAAGGATCCGCCTATGATTTGAGTTTACAAAATCCAAAGCTTATTAAAACAGTAATGACACATGTATCTTGAATTGCATACAATAGACATTTTTTTTTTGTTCTTCCATATTTCTTAAAGCAGGCTTCAAAAATCTTCAGATGTTCCCATTTAAGCAAACAACTTTAATACGCAAAATATACCTTACATCCTTGTCGTTATTCTGAAAAACAAAAACAAAAACAAAAGCAAAACAACAACAACAACAACAACAACAACAACAACAACAACAACAACAACAACAACAACAACAACAACAAACTTCAATGCAATAGTTTCTTTATGTAATATTGTTTACATACGGTTTGTAATTACTGATATCTTGTCCTGTTCGTTGCTTTGCTACATGCATACCCTCATCTTGCTTTATTAATAACTTCTTCATTGCTCTCTGAAAAGAGATTATATTCTTATATAATGTATATATAATTCTTGACGAAATAATCTTTTTTTTTTTAATTAAAAAAAAAATAAACATAAAACACATCTAATGCACTGAAGGTGTTATTCATGAAAGAAGAGTCATTCCATATTAATCTACAATATAAATTGTTTGTTTGTTTGTTGTTGTTGTTCTCCTGTTTTGTTTTAATGTACAGTGAGCTTGTAAAGTTTGCACTCATTATTCCCCTGGCTCAATTGGTTAGTTTTCTATCAATCTTTAAAAATGTGCCAAAATGATACGAATTCGGCATTTTTTTCTTTCACAGTGTCAAATTTCAAGTTGTAGCAAACAGGAAGCAAAGTATATCTTTGATAAATTGTAATGTCTCACAATAAGTAAAGAGAACTAAATAAATATATAGATAAATAGATAAATAAATTTAATAAGTAAATGAGTAGATAAAGAAAGAACGAATAAATAATAAATACTAAATAAATAAATAAATAAAATGAAACACAAGTATTGCTTTTTCAAAATGATCATTAGCTCTGTGTGTAGTTTTTGCACACTGCGTTTTGTTGAGATTAGCGAGATTGGGTTTCGTGTCTCAGGGCATAATATTTACAATCATACAGATCTAAGTTCTTTTTTATGCACTTTTGAATTAACATATTTTCACTTATACTCTACGTAATTTTTTTTGTCAAATAATTTTATCCCACCTTGTGGACCTATTTGCCTTAAAAAATAATTTGTCAACCGTATGTTGTAAAGCTAAATTTGTTTACGCTGACTATTTATTAAATTACTTCATTGCGCTATGTTTTCATTTGTTGAATATATATTCTCAGTATATACATATTATGAATAAGCTTGAAAACATCTTGGTATTTGCTGATGAATTTTGATAAATTTGCTGCTGTTGTTGCTGTTGATGTGCCGGGCAATTTAAGAAAATAAGAACCTTGCAATGATAATAAAAAAAACCCAAAAAATTAAATACCTTCTGCTATTAATTCTAATTACTGACTGTCTGAGATAAATTATTCATGTGTTGGAAACCAGTGCATTTTCACAGTCATACTCTTTCGCCCTTTTCTTTGTTTTTATTATTATTGTTATTATCATTTTTATATTTTTTTAAACAATTTATTGGTCTTCGTATAGTTTATATAAAGATCTCCAATTTCATAATCCCATGTGATGTACCTATTCTTTACCTCTGCCTGTTCTTAGACAGAGCAAAGAACTCTGAAAGTGTTATAATCCGTTTATGACTGCATGACAAAACTTTTACATTCCTGGTAAATAGCATGGTGATCACTCTAGAAATAGTGAAGAGAATTGCACAATCGTCTCGGAAAAAAAAAAATGAAAAAATTAAGTATAATTATTTTGCCGGACTCCACGTCCATTCGTGACATTGGGGCTTAAGATAAAGTCATAGAAGGTCATAAAGAAAAGTTTTAGATACGTCGTAGCCAATAATGCTTATAGAAAGACGGAAAGTGCCAGTAGTGGTCTATCGTACTTTGTATTGATATTCCTTTACAAAGTAGGACAGAATGTAGAAAACATGGTAATCATAACTTGCAGTCAGTCACAATGAGTCGCATGTCGATTTTTATTAAACTGAGTTATTACCATGAGATAAGACCTTAATTCATACACTTTCGTGTGGTGAAGAAAAGCTTATACTAACTTGACTGCAGTCAAAGATATTTGCAAATTGAAGACACTGATGTGATCCCTCATTACGGATTAGAATCAGGAGAGAAATCAGCAAAAATGAACAGTTAGACAAAAATTTATATCAGAACGGCTTGATTACATGTATTATATTTATACTCTGTCGCTGAGCATAAGAACGATATGTTGTTATTCAGAGATGAATGCTCTTTCAATTCCTGCAATATCAGATATCAGACCACTTTCGTCACATTCAAGCTTCAGCAGAGAATGAAATTAGTGGATGTCCAAGGAGATGGAATGGAGGATGACAGCATAAATTAACAACAACTAAAAAAAGAAATTAATAGAAACAACTAAAAAAAAAAAACAGAAAGAAAGAAAAGAAAAAAAAGAAGGATACAAAAATTAAAGAAAATGTGCAGGAGATGTGAACAACTGTGTCTTTATTTTCTTCATACTGTGTGTGTGTGTTGTTTGTGTGGGATTGGAGGTAGCGAATGGTTTAT
>JBCEWB010164287.1:0-10374 GCA_039654565.1 Peronia peronii | reverse complement strand
TCTATCTATCTATCTATCTATCTATCTATCTATCTATCTATCTATCTATCTATCTATCTAACTATCTATCTATTTTTTTCTGATCCTCACTTTTTTCCTTACCTCTTTCCTTAGATTCTTACATTGATCTAAATCTCCATAAAACATATTTTTGTATTTGTTCCATTGGTAGGTGCCAGTGCAGTGATTTCTTGTCATGACGATTCTTTTGAAGACACGCGATTTCCGTAGCTCTGCTGCGATTTTTCCCATGCCAGCGCTGTAGAAAAAAGATGTTGTGATAGGAGTGATAAATACACATAGAATTAAAAAAAAAAAAAGAAAGCTAAGTGCGTAATCCCTCTATGGGCTTCCGTTCGGTTATGCCTGCTCTATTACATTATCTTATCTGATCATGGTCGATCAGCATGTAAGCAATCATGTTGTTTGTTGATTTCAAGAGATAATCCATAACTTGGTGTGAATGTAGCCCATAGTTACATACATCCGCCTTTTTAGTTTTACAATATTTGATTATCCAAATTTATATACACATTTTGATATGCCTTTCATAACTTGTAATAAGCGTCATCCCGTTCAGAATTATATTTTATATATAGATATACTTTGATCAGCCTCTTGATGTGTAAATGTACCCACCGTGTTAGACGTCAGGCGCAATATAGCCGTAATTGTACTGATGTGCCGTTAAACCCCAACTCAAACAAATAAACAAAACTCCAAGAGATGTCTCAAAATCTGACTTTAAACCATTCCAATGTAGTTTAATTAAACAAGTTTACAACTGAACTTTTTACTGAGCTTTGCGCCGGTCCCCCTCCCCCACAGCGTCCCAACAAATTATATGCGACAATATTGATCTCCATCCCCCCACCCCCCCTTTTCTTTTTCATAACGCTCTAAATGTAGTCCCCGTCTGTTTCTACTATGGAAGTCACAAAAATGGCACATATCGATTACTGTATTCCAACGAAATCATGTAGATTAATTACTGTCAATACGATTATAACTGTTTTGATGTTGCCTGAGTGTTTCAAATGGCAAATAAACTTGTTTGGTTGATTATTTATTGGTGTTGTGCTCTTCATTTGAGGGTTAGGGTTAAGTTTAGCTTTAGGTTAGAGGTAGGTTATAGGGGTAGAGTAGGGGTAGGGGTAAGGGTACATTCTAATAGACTAATAATTTGCAAACATAATCATGCAGTAATCAGTATGTGCCATTTTCGCGACTTCCATAGTAGAAACAGACCGGGACCACACTTAGAGGATAGTGCCCACACAACTCACAATTTGTTAATTTTTTTTTATTTTTTTTTTGTCACCTCAATGTTCCAAGTGCCCAGAACATAAGAAAGTTAACGATGAGAATTAGAAACCGGAATGAGACACAATCGTAACTTACTCTGTGATAGATTGTATCGATAGAAACAAATTGTAGATTGTATAGATAGAAACAGTATTTTAATTGGCATAATAATATAGCAATGTTTGCAATTTTTACAAGATAAGTGAAGAAACATTTTATTTAAAAAATATTGGTCTTTGCGTTTTACCTATACGAAAGCCCATAAGAGCTAAAATTTATATTATAGCAAACTGGTTATCTTAAGGCTAGAATAAAATACTTTTTTGTAAAATTTAGATACCAATAGTAAAGTTCAAATGCAAGGGATTTATACGTGGAGAGAACAAAGTTTTGGAGCTGCCTGAGATCACCAGGATCCTCAGTTAGCCCAGAATTATTGATCTCTGTTAGAAAAACAGTGACAGACAAAATTGTGTTTCAATGCGGACTGTTTTTTTTACCAGCTCTTTGACTCGCCCAAAGGGATGCTGAATAAGTAAAGAAGAAACACAACTCATTTTTGCAGTCTTTGCTTAAATTGTCCACTATATAATATTCTGATGAATTCAGTGCGTAAGGCAAACGTCTTCTTCTTATCGTAATAGTTCTTTCTTTTCATGTCACTGTTTCTTTGCTTATTAGTATTTATGTATTTAGTTATTGATTTTTAATTTATGTACTTATATATTCATTCATTCATTTATTAATCTATTTACTTGTTTTGTCATTTATTTACTTGTTATTCATTTATTTGCTTATTTCTTTATCTATCTATTTATTTATTCATTTACTTATTAACTATTTATTCAATTATTCATTTCTTTTTTATTTATTTATTTATTTATTTTTCTATAATTTTTTAAAAAAATTCTTTGGTCATTTATGTCTTTATGTATTTATTATGTTTATTTATCATTTATTTGTTTGTTTATTTGTTTATTTACTTCATTATTCAATAATTTATTTCATTGTGTCATTATTTATTTCATTATTGATTTTTGTTTTTTATTTATATCTGTTGTCATTTATTTCTTTGTCCATTTATTTATTTATTTATCTATTTATGTAATTGTTTACTAGTCATTTATTTATTCTCAATCAGATGGCAAGAGGAAAAGTGATTTCTCTTCTCTGCATAGCTTTTTTAGCACCCCCTGTGTCTGGCAAAATGAAGTTGTAAAAGAACTGGTTAAAGACATTCCTCATAGCAGAAACACAAAACTTACGGCAAATGTGCAAAGTCGTAAAAAAGTGTATAGATTACTCCCATCAGGTCGTACACGTACATCATCTGAAGAGATTGTCGTACGGAGGCCTTTTTCACTTGAACCAGAAATATGTTGTACTGCAATGAAAATGAGCATTATCGGAAATTGATGGGCTCTCACAGAATATGAATATGAACATTGACAGTCAAAACAAGAGCTGGTAACAGTATCATCACCACATATCTCGATTTCTAAAAACTTATTATTATGTATGTAGCGTTTCAACCCTAAGAAAATAAGACGATCTCACCTTTAAGTGTGTTTTCAGTTTTGGGAGTTAGAAGAATATTTGTTGCAGAAATTTTAAATTGGAAATTTTGCTGGACGTCTCAGCCTTCATCCGATTTTTAATTGCTAAGAGTTATTTAAAATGTCAAAGAAGTACATGGGTGCTCCAAAAAATATCTGCCCTTTTTCCGAGAAGACTGGAGATCGGATTCTTCACCTCAAAAAGCCAACGGAACATTTAGTCACAGAGAGAAAGTGTAAGTTCTTCCTATCCCGCGGCGAGATTCCAGCTTCGAACCTCGTGACATAAGTTTCTATCTAGGAGCATATGCATAATGCCAATGCGACCACCCATTCCGAATCTGGAGTCAGATTCGGGTTTTGAGATAACTGGAGTTTTGATTTATTTAAGATTGTTTATTTTTCTATTCATTTACCTACTTATTTATTTATTTACTCAAAATTTATTTAGTTATTTATCTTTTATTTTTTATTTGTTTCTTTGTTTATTTTTTATTTTTTTATTTTTTTTTACATTTTTTAAAATATCTATGAAATTACACTTTGCACCTATTTTTAATTATGTTTAGTTCTTCAGATTTGCCTTTATTTTTTCTTCGCCGAGTGAAAAGTTCACAATTCTGAGACGACCAGTATACTGGCGACATCATTTCAGTGTCTAAAAATGTTTACGTAGCTCAAATAAACTTTCAGTTCTATTACGACCATATCTCCACAATAGACACTCCGGGTCAGACTTTCTTCTCATCACTTTATATATCGTCGCTGTAGGGGACAAATCCTGTAGCTGCAAAATTAGGTGAAATCGTTTTTTAGTTTTTTTTTTTTCATTTTTGGCTAAACTTATTGTGCGCCTTACATTACATTCTATGTATAAATATCTCGTGGAAATATTCATTACAAATGCCTGAATTTGCCCTATGATCTAATCACTCTTGAAGCCTATTCGCTATCTCTGCTTCGCAAACCGTGTATCTGCAACGGGAGACGATCGACCGCTGATTCTTTATTACTGTTCATTGTGTATTTGATATGATTGCTTTAATCACATTGAAAAAAAAGGGGAGGGGGGGGGGCGGGGGAATTGAATGAGTTAAAGATGTTTAGTCTCTGCATAGTTCATGTGGGAAGTTTCTCTCGGCTTGCCTGTTACATGGTTTCTGTCTGTCGGTCAGCTGCTCAAGTTGCACAACTTCCAGATCTTTGAACACATTGGGCAGTTTAAACACCCTTTTCATTCCAGTGTTCTCTTGCATTTTTTACCAGTTCTATTTGACATAATATTCTCTTCTCCTTTTTTTCTCCCGTACTAATCCTCATGTATTAACCCCTTTTTGTTTCACTCCTAAGAAAGTAGGATCATCTCGGCTTTAAGATATAAAGTCTGTCTTAGGTCACTTTAAGGGCTTTAAATTTTCTGCAGTGATTATAAATATCCATATCCGTGTGAATCAAACACCACTAAATAACATTGCACATGCAGCTAAATGCTTTTCTATTGGCTTTTATTACAGGCCAGAGAGTTTGTTAAACATTGATTAAAGGCTTTCTAGTTTAAAATAACAACGAAATGTACAGAATAAAAAGAAATAAAGATCTCTCGGCTAGAACTGGCCGTCATGAACACGTGTTATACATAAGCCTGCATGTCAATAATAAAACTAAACAACTAAACAAACACACACGACAATCGATTCAATAAAAAAAAAAAAGAAGAAGAAAAAAATAGTCTAATGAGCATGTCAGGTATCAAATTTATTGTTTTCATATTGTTCTAATGTATTTGACTGCATTGGTGTAATGAAAATCAGGTCTAACTACATATTAAACCTGATCAAGCAATCAAAAATATTTTTAGCATTGATGTTGTTGTGTGGACTTAGGCCCTGCTTACACCGTGTAACTAGCTGGTTATAATACGGCATGGAGTGGGTCTGCGACTGACCAGCCTATCGCTTATCTGCATGGCACGCAAGTAAACCGTACTCGACAGAAAGGAGGGTGTATCTGCACTTCAAGGTCATTAAAATCCCTCCATCAAATTGTAATACCTCTGTCTGTCAGGTATGCATAGTTTTACCTTAAAATAAAATAACGATGAACTGGACAACTTGTGGCGAACACAAAACAGTTGTTTTCCTTCTGTAAAGTTGCCGGTTTCGAAGTTCTACGGTTTGAACTCGACAGCGATGATATGATGCTTAAGAAAAATGGCTTGACAATTTAACACAAAAGAGCATGAGAAAAAAAGGGACAGGAATGGTGCTCATGCTTTGTATTTGCGTCTTCATAATGCTCATTTTTATAATGAAGACATGTGGGACGTAACAAGATAATCAGACACACCGAGTACTAAGTCAAGCAAACACTTACGTCACGATATGGAGCCATCATGCGGACAGGTTTGTAGACCACCTTGTAATGTCGGTTACCGTATGGAATGACAGTTTTGAATTTTCCACTGATCATGCTCATGAATTTCATCAGATTCTCCGTACGTCCTGCGCATTTTGCAGAGATTACAACATATTTAATCGGAAAACTTCTCACAAATCTTTTTCTTACATCATCATTCCTTTCTGCCCTTGAAACATGGACCCCCACACATGAATTATTGAAAAACCATGACTTTTAGTTCCAAATAAACCCTGAAAATCATGTGGAAAGATAAAAATACCTTCAACAAGCATAAGATCAGACTACTTTGTTCTCTCGTCTTGTCAACATTCCTTTGTGCCTGTGAAACATGGACCTTCTCAATTGAATTACAGAAAAGAATTCAGATTTCTGAACATGTGATGCTACAGTAAATTGCTTGACATCTCATATAAAGATCACATTACCATTGAAGTTATCGGTAGACTGGCCACTCTCAGTGGTAAAGAATGATGAATTTCTGTCTCTAGTAAAACAGAAGTTGAAATGGTACGATGTAGCTAGATCGAAAAACCTTACACAATTCGATCAAGCAAGGCATTGTACTAGGAACAGGAAGAAAAGGTAGACAGAAAAAAAAAAAAACGATGGAAGGACAACCGGTCTCCCTCTAGCGACAACATCAGCGGTGTCTCAACAAACTCCTGCCCTCCTCCCCACTCTGCCCCCCCC
The DNA here is from genome assembly GCA_039654565.1 of Peronia peronii. Taxonomy (NCBI): domain Eukaryota; kingdom Metazoa; phylum Mollusca; class Gastropoda; order Systellommatophora; family Onchidiidae; genus Peronia; species Peronia peronii. Next base: position 4,405 of record JBCEWB010164287.1, on the reverse strand, counting down.
CCCCAACCCCTAAGGCAAATAAAACGAAATGAAGGTCTTTCTGGGTATAGGGAACGAAGTATCTTTTAATACCTATTCAAACATTTCAGGATCATAACATTGTTAGATTTGTTGAAAGACAACATATTTTTGCCTCTCTAAGTCAGCTTCCTCAAGTAACTCTAGCTTTATTGTTGAACCACCCAAAGAAGGACTTGAGTATCAATATTACCACTGTGTCTAATATGTTGTTTTGTAATTAATTTTTATTGTTATTGTTGTTGTTGTTGTTGCTGTTGTTGTTGCCGTTGTTGTTGTTCTCAAGAGAGAAGGGCCATAGATATATATCCTAAATCATATTAATTAAACTGTGTTCAAATTAAAGTACGTATCGTTTTAATAATAGACCTTCCCTCCTTTTTTTTTCTTTTTCTCTTTCTTTTCTCTAAATGCCTCTGTATCTCCTCTCCCTTTCCGACCCTCTATACTATTCTCATATATTTGCCAGTTTCTCTCTTTTATCGTCCTCTTCCCTTTTCTGCTTTCTCTTTCTCTTCCCATTCATTCAAAAAAAAAAAAATTCGCTTTCATTTCTCAACGTAAGCAGATTATTGTTAGGAAAAAGATCGAAACAGTTCCACTCACTTCGAACTGGATAAACACCAGCAACCTGGGGCCAGATGACACTGACCAGCACAAATATGACTAGTGATGCTATGATGATCAGTTTCATGTTGAAATGTCTGAAATGTGAAATGTTAGGTTATAGTAGGGCAAACATGATAGCCAAATTAATAAGATAAGAGAGACGCATCATTTGTTATAATTCTGAAAGATATCATATTTGGGTGGCGATCTATATAAATCGGCCTCTTGATGAAAATTTATTTGTCAAACGACCACAGATGAAATGCTTGGCAGTCAGGTTTTTCCTACTTCGTAAGTAAATAATAAATAAAATGATTAATAAATAATGAATAAATAAATAAAAAGGAAAAATAGACAAAATGATTAATAAAAAGAAAGAATAAATAAATAAATGAGAAAGAAAGAAAGAAAGAAAGAAATGACTAAGTAATAGTTTTTATGTACTAAGATGTACATATTCAAAGCTAACTCCTGTAAAGACGTGAAGAATAAAGTCCTTTTTTTTTCGTTCTCTTTGACACATTTGTCAGTTCATCTGGTAGCACGAGCACTCTAAAAAGGGTAGTTACTTATATGTATTATGTATGTTGACAAACCCAGGAAAGTAGGCGTATCTCGACTTTAAGTGCTTCACGAGTTATGGTTAGAAAAAATTTTGTGGGTAGAAGTTTACAATTGTGAGTCTCCCCCTACTCTTCATCCACTTTAACTCTCCAAGGTTTTGTAACACAGGATCTCCCGAAATATGTCTCCTGTTATCAGAGAAGATTAGACATCGGGTTTCCCTACCCAAGACGTCAGGCAACGGTTGAATCAATGAAAAAAAAAAATGCAGATTCTCTTCTTTTAATATTTTCCATCCCCGAGTTGGATTCGAAATTCGAACCTGCAATGTAAATTTTTCACCGAGAAGCAGACATTCCCCCCCCCCTTTCCTCCCCCACACACATACACACATCCGCCTCTCCCCTCCCAAAAAGTATGAACCTTAAGTGAATCTCGGAGAAAATCATCTAAAAGGCGAAAATTTATTTCTACTTGGTGAGAATTATCTAAAAAAAAAAAAAAAAAGAAAGATTTTTTTTAAAATTCATTTTATACGCGTTCCATTTACTCCGGTTTTTTTTATATTTTATGATGTTTAGAGGTTTGCACCTTCAATTTTTAAGTTTTACCATTAGTGTTTTTATAATCTCCCACTGTTTTTTGTTTTTGTTTTGTTTTGTTTTTTTGTTCGATGGAGGAGAGGGATGAAGGAAATGGGGAAAGGGGTGAGTATTGGTCCTATCTCAAATACTGTGTAATAGAATATGACCAATGTACTTTTTGTTGTGAGAACGTTAACTTTAAGATGAAGATATTCCATTAAAGTTTGCTATTTACCTTACAAATTTAAAAACTAGACTCTATATTGAATCCAATATTGTCTGCTTCGGTCTTATGGGATGACTTTTTTAAACTGTTTACAAAGCTGACAGCTCTTCTGAAATAAATGTGTTTATTTATTTTTTTCTTTTCCAGTTGACCGCCATCAGTCCATCGGTTTTGTCTTCTTCACAATTCAAGGACTGAACATAGAAACGTTTTCAAAAATGCCCGGAGTTCTTCACAATTCAAGGATTGAACATTGAAACTTTTTCAAAGTTTATTCTGATTTCTTCACATTTCAAGGATTAAATATCAAAATATTGTGCGAAGTTCTTCACAATTCAAGGATTGAACATGAAACGTATTCAAAGTTTGCCCAGAGTCGCCACATTTCAAGGACTGAAACATGTTCCAGTTCTTCACAACTGAACATTGGAATACATTCAAAGTTTGTGAGAACTTTTTCACATTTCAAGGATTGAACATTGACACGTATTCAAACTTATTCCGGAGTCACATTTCAAGGAGTGACTGAACATTGAAACATATTCAAATTTTCTCCGGAGTTCTTCACATTTGAAGGATTGGACACAGAAACATTGTGAGAAATTCTTCACAATTCAAAGATGAACATTGAGACGTATTTCAATTTTGTCCGGAGTTATTCACTTTTCGAGGAATAAACATTGAAACATATTTTAATTTTGGCTAGAGCTCTTCACATTTCAAGGATTGAGCACTGAAGTATTATTCATGTTACGTTCTTTATACGTCTTTCAACCCCTGGTGGAGGACTGGTTATCTCGATAGTATTATTCAAAGAAATTACAGAAGACTTTCAACCAAGAAATATTGTGTACTTCTTGTTTGTTTTACTCATTTGATCTATCAAGAATTTTGAGTATATCATTTGAATCTGCTCCTTCTTTCTCTGACTTTTCATCCTTCCTTCTCTGTTTCTCTGTCTCTGTTTCTTTGTCTCTTTCTCTCTTTCTCTTTCTCTCTCTCTCTGTCTCGTTGTCTCTCTCTCTCTCTCTCTCTCAAGATGAATTTTACATGAAGATTCAACCACCCACACAACATCGAGCCTTCTCGATATCAAGTTTACTGATAAATGTTAGAAAGGGCTAGACACCAACATCAGCGAGGTGGAAGAACGGACAGAACTTTACCGCCCAGAGACTGAAGTAACAAGAAAGCACTAATTTTCTGAAGTGGGAAGATTACGACTGATATGACAGAGACCTACAAGGAATCTGCTAAGATATCATAGTGCAGAGATTTCAGCGACTAAAACTTTTCATCCGAATTTTAAACATTAACGTCACAGAAGAAAAAGGAACTAGGTCGGGGCAAATAATAAATAGTCCGGAAGGACAACAGAGGCCCCTTTTTTTAACTTTCAAGTTTACAGTTCATGAGTTTAATCGTCTAACTTTTAACATTCTACGACCTGTTTCAACATTTAAAATAAAATGATAGTACATTTACTATCATTAAGACAGACAAAGTTTCCATGTTCCTGAATGACGTGTGACCATTAATTATTGTGTTGACCAAGCATTGTTTAGCCGTGAAATTATGAGCTCTCAGATTGTTTTCTCATGTAAAACACAATGAATTTTTTGTTTTGTTTTAAGCTTTCATTCTTTAAAAGCATTTCTTAGTAACAGTATATCACATATCTGGCGGTAGAAGGCTAACCATCCCATCTGAAAAAGTCAGATTTAACCTGACTGTTTGCCAAAACAATGTTTGAATCAATCAATAATTTCAACAGGCGAAAACCGGCGACGTCTTTTATATAAAAGATATCATTGTCTCCCACGTGTAAAAAGTTGACATAATAAAATATGTGGTTTTTTTACTTCTTTCTTTTCTTTTTTTCTTTTTTTATTGAAAATTCAATTATCACATAGATGTTCACCACTCACTTTACTATCCATAGACATACATACACATACACCACAGACACAAACAAATACACACAAGAAAAAATCTATATATGAACGTTTTGACTAAAAACTAATTTCATCTGGTCGTTAACCAATTTGAACTCACCCTTTAAGTCCGAAATCGTTAGACAAAAGTGCTGAAACGGATTACCGTCTGACTTTTAGGTGACTGGATTCCTGAGAACTCCAACTGTAGCTTAGCTGGTGCCTGTTATATGTGACAGTCACAAATGTGTTGAACTGTTCCAACAGATTGTAGCAGATGGAAATCTCGATAGTATTTTAAATCATGCTTTTCAATCACACCATTAAATATCTAGATTTTATGTTGTATTATTAAAATCGGTGAGCCGTAAGAGAAATAAATGGTATTTCGATAGATGAACAGATAGATAGATAGATAGATAGATAGATAGATAGATAGATAGATAGATAGATAGATAGATAGATAGATA
>JBCEWB010164276.1:0-10374 GCA_039654565.1 Peronia peronii | reverse complement strand
ATTATCTCGGCTTTTAGAAGCTGCTAATTTTTGGTGAGAAATTTTGTGGGTAGAAATTTGGAATTTGGAAATTTTGCACAGGGCTGCAGTGATTTTTATACGCGGTTTGTCCATAGCCAGCGAAATGATTTCAGTTCCAGTTCCAGTTTTTGGTTCGGTCCTTTTCGGCGTGCCTCGGAGGGGAAATGTTGATGATCTGCCACTGCATTATTATAGAGCCCCGTCTGGGCCAGAAGCTGGATGGCAGAGGGGCAAGTCAGTCTTTAAATGACTACTCTTCCAACACCTTAGAATGGACATATCAATTCTTTAATAACATTTTTATACTCAGAAAAGACAAAACTTTTATTAGAAAATAATAACCCAAAATCGAGTATTTTGAGCAAAAACCCGATTTCAGAGCCCGCTCCCTTCTTATGTGTGTGTGTGCCCGCGTATCTGTGCCAAATTCAATGTTTTTCGAATTAAATAGGATGTATGGCACTGCATATATAAGTAGGCTATCTAGAGTATTCTAAAGGGTGGAGGATCAGTGCGTTAGGGGTTTTTGTGTTACTCGGCATGCGTATTTTGTCAAATTACATATCATGGATGTATCTTCGAACCTGCAACTATAGTAACATTCGCCGCGACCTGGTAGGATTAGATGTCCTCATCGAATGGCTGACAGGCTATTATACACTAAGACTGACTGAAATGAGGCAAAGATTCAGGGGGGGGGGGGGGGTAAGAGGAAGCGGGGTGAGTGCATACGTAGGCGAACAAACCAGGGAGAAGACTCATGAACGTGTTAAAATGTTTAAGAAGGCTGTCATTTGAGTACGACATGTATATCCAAAGTAAGAGAAACTTGTGAACTTATTAGGCCTATATATGCCCCAAAGACTTTAGACTACACCTTAGCACATGTATAATATATATAATCTAATCTTTGGTGCCACTTTGCGTGACATTATATACATTCGAATAGGATCTAGGTGCTTTTAATTTTTTTTTTTTCCATTTAAAATGCCGAACATCCCGCATCCGTTTTTCTTCTAAAAGGGTATGTGACATTTTTTTCTTCTTATTTTTTTCTTGTGACTTTTTTCCTCGGAGAATTTCGTGTCTGAGGGTCCTAATGTCTACATTGGTTAGCATTTAATTGATATCATTATTATTATTGTTATTATTATTATTACGATATTCTTCTTCTGCTTCTTATTTTCCTGGTGTGTATTTAAAACAGCAATGGAAACAAGATTGGAGTAATATTGTTCGCCTGGTCATTTCAAGATTGACAAAACATGTTTGAGAAGAGATGATCGAGACAGATAACAGAGCAAAGTGTATCCAATGAAATTTTATTAGATCTACGCTCTTTTAGGTCACAGAACTAACAATGCGATTCTTATTTGGGACGTTTCTAACTACGTACGACAGATGGCGTTCATGACTTCCGGCGCAAGTGAAGTTGAAAGAGAGATATTTAGGCCTGGTTATCGTTGGTGTTGTCATGACTTGTCCTATTGCAAGTGTAGAAAGACGAGAATGTCTAAAGAAACAGAAAGGGTGATGCAGCGAATATGATTTGTTCTTAAATTGGAATGGAAACAGTGGTATGTATTTAGAAGACACGGGGTTATCATGTATTATCCGTAGTGAACCGTGGACGTGGTAGTAAACACTAGGCCTACGGCACGTAATATTATCCACGAGTAGAGAACATCGCAGAAAGTGAGTCAAGTTATTTAGGAGGGCATCCGTGCAGAGTCGTAGTTCAGTCCTATTCATCAAGCACCGACTGAATTTAGCTTGTAGCGATGTCCGTTTGTGAAGTAATGTATCACTAAACTAAATATGATGTATCACGAAACTTTTAAACTGTTTCTGAGTCTACTGTCTAGATCTAGACTTGATCTAGATCTAGTCTAGAGTCTAGATAGAGAGTCGAACCACCGGTGTCCGACCACTTAAGGCGGTTTCGCAAAGTGGCCGCTCTCATTGCGTTAGGGCCGCTGCCATTGTTGTTTCCAATTGTGGAAAGGACACAGAAACATCTTTACTAAGAATGGCATATTCACCGAATGTCATAAAGCTTGTCATAAAAAGGTCAAATTCCATGTGAACCGATGTAACCAACTTTGCCCCTATCCGACCACCCTTGCCTGAGTCTAACCATGACCTTGTCGATGTCAGACCAGTAGTTTTCAGCCGACCAGTTCTTCGTCCTAAATATTTTTTGTGTGTTGTTTTGTGTTTTTTTGCATGCTGCTGTGTCAATATGTCTTGCGCCCAGAGCAAATGAGTCGGAAGTCGTTTCAGATACCAAATTTTTCTTTTCAGGTTAGAAAAGATAGAATTTGAAGTGTTTTCCGCCATACATTTGCTAGAAATAAAGTAAAGATGAAACGGAAAGGTCCTGCAATCTGAGTGACGATGCTGGTAGGAGGAAACATATCACAGGGCCACAAAATTTTGTGACGCAGTAGTGAAGGAATGCCCAGCTTTATAATGTGCGAAGAAGCCCAGTGAAGCCATACCTTTGTGAGAGGAAAGCGAGCTGATTATTTATAAATTGAAATAGCGATAATAACTGAGGAGAGTTGTTGTCACAAGTTGCTCGGGTCTAGATCTAGATCTGATACAATGTATAGAATTATAATGGCCTTATATAAAAACATTTTAAAAAATAAATTATAATTGATTATTGCATGTGCTGACAAAGCTAACTCACTTGTTTTTTAAAACTTCATTTTTCTACTGAATTTGATATACTTGTGAAAACTTGTTTTTAAAAACACTATTCATTGGATCAATAAAAAGCTGTTGAAATTTGTGGAGGGGTCATTGATTGTATTTTTGGTGGTGAGATTGTAGTGGTGAATGTTTTCTATGTTTGTTTTCTTATTAAATATTATTGTTAAAGAAATATTATAATTGAGAATCAGGTATGAAAATATTACGTTTTAGAGGCAAGCCCTTAGAGCAGGGATGTATTATGCACTTTGCAATATAATTAAAGTTGAAGGATGTAAAAGAACATTAATGAAAGTTATGAATGTACCAGGAATCATTTCTTGTTATTGTCTGTCTCTTCAACCAGAATACAGTTGACACATTCTTAATGATAGCTGTCCGTTCCTCCCACTTCCCCGTATTACACCATTTTATTTTATAGACTTAATTGAAAATTTTTTCACATTTTCCTACAGATACTTCATATATGACAGTGGAATGAGTCATAAATCTCAGCCAACATGGATGACAACTCGGAGTTAACTAATGTACCAGGTAAGAATTGAATGCAGTATAATCTGGCTAACAGTAGTTATCTATGATTTAAAGAGTCAGTTGCGATTGAATTGATCTGGGTTTTTAAAAAGTAAAAAAAATAATGCATTGTTTTCTTTTTTATATTTTGGTATCTTTCTTAATTCATGCTTAACTCATGTATCATGCTTTATGAACTGAAATTATACCAGCGTCTTGTTTATGAATATCTTGTTGAATAATGTTTTGCATGTTCTTTTTTTTTTTTTTTTCATGTGAAATAAATAATTCACAATAAGTGGGCAAAACTACCTAGCAAATGTGATCTGTCTAAAAAACTTCTCAAATGTTCACTATTTTGACTTAAATTGCCTCTGCAGAATAATGTGACATAATTCAATACCTAAAGCCTTTTATACTAGCTAACTAAGTCAGTGGAGCTTGTTTCTGGATAAATGAGTGAAAAGATGAAAGAGAATGCATGTAGTCATATAGATTTTGTCTCACTTTTGAAACAGGAAACATAAGAAATATAGATGATGTAACCTGTCATATCTCCTGCAGATTACCAAAAAATTATGCAAAACAGCCAGTCTGCTGGTGCACAGGGGACTCGTACAGAGGCAGGTGAGTTAAATAAATCTTAAATCCTCATGGAGATTTATATTCTCACCATCTTATACATTTTTTGTCAATGAAAGAAATAAAAAGTAAACAAAATGAGGAAAAAACTGTGACAGAATCAAATTAGACTCAGCAAGAGGACCACTTTCTGACTGAACTTTTACAATCCTCAAACCAATCTGAATAATTGTGGTCATTAATTCAGTCTGTTGTCAGTTGTATTGAAGCAGATGAAAATCATTTGGCTTTCTCTTCTTATTATTTGAAACGTGGTTATAAATTTGGTAGTAAACACTGATAAAGCATTTTAATGAGTAACAGTGATTTACCTATATTGAGTAATAAGTTGTAGAAAATCTGAAAAATAAAAATTTGTTCATTATGTTGCATTTTATTTACATTCTTGTGAAAACTAATTTTAAAAGTGGATGGATACCAAAAATTTTGTATGAAACGGGTACAGTATGTGGATTTGAGAAAGTAGAGAAAAGGAGGTGAAATGGACAGGATGGTGGTTGGTAATGCTGCATGGTATGCTGGCATTTTAGTGGATCTCTTGCAGAATTTTAACATCCCTATCCTCCAGTTTCTGTGGCACTGACTGTCAGTACTAATCTGACAGTGCACTGTATTTCTGTTGATCTATGAACTACATTCCTGTCCCAAGTGAATGACACAGATTGTTTATTATGTAAAGTGTGTGTCTGAAAGTTTATACCTTTTAGTGTCAAGATTCTCTGATTTCACCTCTGTGTGAAAAATAATGACCTTGTCAATCGATGACAGCAAAATAAATATGAAATTATGCACTCTCAAAATTTTATCATTCTGGGGATCACGGAGCAATGAAAGGCCTGTGAAGGCTTGAGCATACCTCTCTCCTGTTGTGCAAGTATTCCACTTCCCTTCCCCAAGGTGGTAAAAGTGAAGCACATTTTGTTTGGTTTGCAATCTGTGCCAAAGGGAAGTTATTTGTCTCTCGCTCAGCTGCACAGAATTTAGAAGTTGACTGTTAAGGTGTGTGACAAACTAAAAACCTGACAGTTTGAGTCAGAGTGACTGGCGGCAAATATAAGGTCCTGGCTTTCTCTCTGTGATATCTGACATACTGTTGGGCTTTGACATGTTATGCATTGATAGGCAGTATTATAGCTGGTTTGTTTCTGTCTCTCAGCTTCTTGATATAAGGATAATGATGACTATTTATTTCTTGATGTTCATTATTTTTCTATGGAGAGTTGGGCATCATTGTTGTGACCAGGAGCCCTTCTTTCTCTCTCTCTCTCTCTCTTTCTTTCTTTCTTTTTCTTCTTTCTTTCTTTTTTTTCTTTCTGTCTTTCCTTCTTTTCTGTCTTTCATCTGTGTTTCCTTTCTTGTGGGGAGATAAGAGGGTTGTTGTTCCAGTGGGCTTTGTATTTAGTGTACGTATTTTAACCAGGTTTGTTCGCATGTTAAACCTATGTCAATGTAGATGTACATTCAGTCTTCACATAAATGTCATTCAATGCAATTCACAGCAGATTATAAAGCTACGCCCAAAGGTCACAGTTCAAATAAAATACATCAGTTGGTTAGAACTTGATTTCAGCATGACCATAGGTCACTTAATGACATACATTACCTCACTTGAATGTTGTTTGGGGTAAGAAAAGAAACTGTTCAGTACATTGAAACAGGGTGTTAAACAAAGGCCTTATATGTGTGGGTCTCTCTGTCAGTATAGTATAGTTTGTCATGTCTTCTTGCCCATAGATGACTTATTGTTCCATCTGTCAATCAGTTTATTTACTTTTTGTGCTGTCTCTCTGATTGGATATATATTTCTTTTGCCTGTCATGCGCAGACTATTCTCTTTCTCCCAGTCAGTTTTTCCACCCATTTATCCATTTTTTTCATCCCTCTGTCCATCTGTCTTGTCAGTCAACCAGTTCTAGGTCAGGCTCTCTAGTGATTTGTCTACACATCTAGATGTTAATTTCATGGTGAACAATATCCTCACACCTGCTGACTTTGGAAACCATACACTGCTCGATATGTCTATCAACCATCCATATCTATCCCTCTATAGCTCCAGGAATCCTTCTGTCTATCTATTAGTCCAGATGTGCAACTGCCCATGTATGAGAACATTTGTTTACAGGATCAGTTTTATAGTGAATCAAATTTCTACTTTTGACAAATTTACCAGGTTATCTGTTGTTCTTTGCAAATCTCCCCCACGCACACACACCTTGTTTGCTCCTCCCATTTCCTCCACCAGTCACCCATATCCTCTTCTGTTTTTTTTTGTTTCAACCACTATTGTTGTTTTCCCTAGTGCCATCCATCTGGCACTGTCCTAGTGAGGGCTGTGAGAGAGAGGCAAGGACAGAACAGCCAGCCAAATCTTCTCTTGTTATCCATCCAGCCAACTATCCACCCACCCACCCATCCTCAAACCACCTGTTCATCTATCCATCCAGTCATCCATCCATCCCTTCCTCCACCCACCTATTAATCCATCTGTTCATCTGCCTACCCAGTGGGATTAGTTTTAAACCAAGCCAAACTAAATCTCTGAATTTGCTGAATTTGAAATGTAGTGTCATCCTTCTTAAATTACTACCCCCCCCCCCCCTCCTTCCTTACCTTCCCTTCCTCACTCCCCCTCTCCCCTCCTCTTTTCCCAGATATCTATCCACTTATTTGTTGCCTTGGCCAAGTGCCATACATCTGGCGGGATTGTGGCAAGGACAGCACAGTCAGTTTGGTCTCTTCTTGTTAACTAACTGGCTGTGTGTGTATGTCTATGCGGTGCTACTTGCCAGCTGTCTGTGGATCTTGCTTTCCACTGGTTACTCGTACTGCATTCTGGCTAAATGTTAGGCTATTTTTCATCACAGTGGCAGTTTTTTGTCAAATTTGGTGGTGTAGTGTTTTTTATTTTGCATTTGTTAATTTTGAAAACATTTACCTTTCCACTCCTCATCCATCCAGCCATCCATCCATCCATCCCTGTTCATTTATTACTCCACATGCCCATATATCCAGCCGATGAAATTAGATTTACGCTAACCTATATTTCTGCATTTTTATGATATTTGAAAAGTATATCCATTGTTCTCTGTTCTCCTTTTCTGACCATTCATTCTCCTATTGTCATACTTGTCAATCTCAACTGCTGCCTAGGCTAGGTGGCACATATTTCATGATTTGTCATCCTTGTACTGAGAAGGACATTACATCTGGCCTCTCTCCTCTTGTGAGCTGACTGGCTGTGTGTGTGTATGTTGTGCTGCTGGCCAACTGTCTGTGGTCTTGTATGACTGCTTCCCACTGGGCTGGCTGCTGTTGCTGTTGCTCTCTGGCTTAGTGTTTGTTTCACCTCTCCCACTGCTTCAGCTCTTCAAATAATAGAGTGAAGGGAGGGTTTTTTTTTGTTTTTTTGTTAGCGACCACAAATGCTGGTAACAGTTCTCCTTGAAGTGACCTGGTTTATTGTTCCTTATTCTGTTGGCTCCTATGCATGTGAATCATTCATCATTTGGAGATGTACATGTGGAATAAAAGACCCAGTATTTATTTATTACCAAAAGCTGTGTATATTTACTATATGCTCTGTAGTATTAGTAATTTAAATGAAGGTTAAGACATATACACCAATGTTCTTCTATGATTATATCTGGATATGAGAGGTTATTTCAAATGGGAAATAAAACAAGTGTTTGTAGTCTTGTTATCACAGTGTTTTTGAATTAAATTAAAATGAATCAGAGAACTTTCTTCTGTGCTCTGTCTAAAAGAAGCAAAGATTATTTACATTGAGTAGACTTACTGAACTAGAAAATACAGAATAGAAATAAGCTGTAGTTCAAACTGCCTATAATTATATAATAAATACCTTGGCATACACTGTAAAATCAGGCAAAATATTAAAAAAATGCCAGTTCAGTGCAGTAATCTATCAGTTTGTATTGTATGTATGGTAGATATGTAAGCATATATTTATAGAAAAGAAAGAAAAATGGCGTGCAAGAACGTCAAAGAACACTTGCTGCTGCTATAACTGATTGCAATAACTAGTTGAAGTAAAAGGAAGTTGATACTTTTGTGTGCCTCTGATCTCCTGAGAAATAAAAGCAAATCAGACACCTTCTGTAGTAAGCATAGAAGACTGCCATGACTAATTGGCATATATAACAGGAATAAGTGCTTTTTTGTGTTCCATTTAATCAGGATATCATTGATGGATTTGTATATTATTCAACAACACAGGACTCTTGCCTTTACAGTAAATGTGTGTGCACATTCAAGTTCAGGCAAAATGCGGTGGTATGAAATGCTTATGGTTCTCAAAGTAATTGTGCTTGAAAAGTGATTTTCAAAGCAGTGAGGATATTTTTTAAAAAAAATTCTAAGATGTGATTTGTTTAGTGTTTGGAAAAAAAAAAGTGCTGTGAAAGCAAACCAATAAATAATAATAATTTAAAAAAGTAGCTCTTTTTAACCAGCTTGGTGAAATATACATGTAGAGTGCAAAGAACTTAATGTTCTTTTTTCCTTGGTGATAGTTCGTTTATTTTCACTATTCTTTTCTTTTTTTTATTTTTGAGAACCATTTCCATTTTCAGAAGTTTGTGTTTTTCGTAGGAATTTGGCATGAATTAGATTTTTGTTGACATATTCCATATTGCTGTTGGATGTGCAGTGGTTAGGGACGGATGTGCTTCGTTACATCAGTTGATGAGGATTACCTTGACCTGACATCTCTGAGGGTGATAGGTACCTGGGCAAAAAAGATCATTGGTTTGTTGTTGTTTTTGTGTCATTTCTTTATGCTGAATATCAGTTATGGGTCTGAGTTTTTCAGTTCTGTAGGAAGAAAAAATATATATTTTTTTTTTTTGCTTGCCAGAGCTGTGATCACAGAATGTTGCAATTGTCTTCTCATGTTAGGGATGGCACACTTCCTACATTAGTTGGAAAGTAGACTTTTTGGCTGTCATCATTGTCTTCCCTTGTCAATTTTTGTGTGTGTGTGTATGTAAATCTTGAGATTGAAGACACTTTGATCTTAGCATTTTACCATGAGAATATGGCATGGGGAAAAATACAGAAGGGTGAAGTGTTTCCTTCTTTTTTTTTTATTATGTAATCAGATGGACATCCCAGTCATATTTTTTGTTGGAAAAAGACACACACACAAAAATATAACTGTCAGTAGGAGTTTTTTTTTTTTTTTTGTTATATTGGCTTTCAACAACTGTTTACTTTTATGAACACACAGGAACAATTGATTTAAGTATTGTGATACTGGCAGTGATAAGATGAGGGATACTTTTTAACTTCACTCACTGTTGAATTCATTTTAGGGCCATGATGAAGATGTGATCACACAGTTGAGTAAGAACAGCAAATTGCCTTGATTATATCGTTTAGTACACATATTTTTAGATGCCAGCTGAAAATAGGATTATTTTGATACGGAAATGCAAATGGGGACAACGAATGGCTTAAACTTTTCATTTGAGTCTTTTAGGCTGGATTTCACAAATTTATAATCAGAATCTGAGAATCAGTAGTAGTTGTATGATTAAAAATTGGATTTTAAATTTTAACTCTGTTTTGATGGAAATATCCTAAGTTCTGTGGAAGATTTATGATATAGATGACAGTCACAATATAAACATATGGAGACCCTTCGCAGTACTCCCAAGTCCAGAGTTTGTTAGCCAGTCACAACATAAAGTACAGAACTCTGTGCATTGCCAAATTTATCAATACATGGTGCAAAAAAATGAACATGAATAACATCCCTCTCAAACAAAAACTGGATGGGAAATTTGGATTGTTTTGGTGTGGGCATTTTAGTGCTATTATTCTGGCAGATCACCAATCCAGATCTTTAGCATAAGATGTGTGCCCATAAAACTTCATAATGCTCTGAAACATTTACCCTTAGGCTAGAGTGACCCAATATTACCACTGTACAGGTACAGGTCTACAGAGCTATGCCCTTCACAGAAAGAATTACTGCCTCACCCATTTGGCATTGGCAGTGGTTGACACAATTACCACGCATGCTGAACAGTCAGTCATCTGTGCAGATTTAGAGCATGGACAGCTGTCAGTGGCCACATGGTGGGCCCGGCCTCTCCAGACTAAATATTTGAATCTGAGGATCTCTTTTGTGAGCAGCAGAGTACACAGAGGGATTAGTGGGAACAGCCGGTTAAGCCAGGCTGTAATTTGTGGGGGATTAGAGCCCATTTCTTGAGGTACTGTTATATTGGTGGGGTGTCCCATTGGGTAGCAGGGCCATCTGAGGGACTCAGATAAAAGAGGAAGAATTGACTTTATGCAAGACTTGGCCTGAGTATGATATGAATAGCTCAGCATGATTTGCTAATATTTCAGCATGATTTCAGAGATTTGATTATTTTGGAGGGGGAGGGGGGGGGGGGGGGGGGGGGGGGGGGGGGGGGGGGGGGGGGGGGGGGGGGGGGGGGGGGGGGGGGG
>JBCEWB010164265.1:0-10375 GCA_039654565.1 Peronia peronii | reverse complement strand
AGATAGATAGATAGATAGATAGATAGATAGATAGATAGATAGATAGATAGATATAGATATAGATATATATAGATATAGATATAGATATAGATATAGATAGATAGAGAGAGAGAGAGAGAGAGAGAGATGACTGGGGTCCATGAAAAAAAACAACACAATCTCAAATTTGGTTTTCAAGCTTGCATTCAATTTCAGAACCGCCCACTTCGTCTCGCGTTTAGCATTAGGGCACACACACTATCCAGTTGTGGTTTTATACTATTTCACACCATGAATCGTTCTATTCTCTCTTTAAAAAAAAAATTCCTCATCAACATGAAACACTGTTGAGAGCATGTTAGTAAAATAATATTATATCTTCAGAGCATCTTGGACAAGGAGATGTTTTACTCGTTGATGTATCATTGTGTACTTGACTATCCCGCCCAGAGCTAACACACGTTTTCATCATAGCTGCTTCACTGTAACTTGCTGTATGCACAGAGCGCTGTAAATCAGGGGTCCCTTCAAATAGTGTTTGCCAGACCAAGTACAGAACTGGGTGAGTAAATATTTAGATGATCAAAAAGTTAATTCTTTCCCCCTTTTATGAGCTGTAGCGGACTAATCCAGCTTTTGATCTTTTAATAAATTGACCCATTAAGTAAAAGGCATAGAGTTAATGGACGATACACACGGAGTTCGGGCGTATATCTCTCCTTACTTACTTTAGATCTACATGTTCGAATTTTAGAGGAGTTGATAATATGTGTAAACAAGGATAATTGATTCAGTAGCGTATAACCGCTGTATTTCGTACTGTGACAAGAAAACTGCTGTTTAATATCTATTTTAATCTTTTTTCTAAGTTTTCATGGAGTTTTCTTTTTCAATATTAGTCTGAGCTGCATGTGAGGAATGATCGGATAGTTTGCTGGTAAAAATATAAAACTGCATGTTGTCGCAGTTCACTTATCCATCCATCCACTCACCCATCTATCCATTCATCCATTCATCCATCCATCCATCCATCCATCCATCCATCCAGCCAGCCAGCCAGCCAGCCAGTCAGCCAGTCAGCCAGTCAGGCAACTGAGAGACAAGAATCAAGCCAAAGAGTAGTAGTGCTTGAGTGGCGAGCCGGATTTGTTCATAATAATTAGACTAGAAGGGCATTTTCGTTCTTTGCATTCCAGGTATACACATGTATATATGCAAACACACACGCACATACATACATAATATCACAGGTGTGCGTAGATGTACAAGAAACCCTGAGAGTAATATATGAAGAGACAATTTCAACCCCTAGAGTAAAATCTAGGAGAATGTTAACTTTTTCTTTGCCAGGACTTGTACCCTTCACTGAAATTTGCTTCCTCTGTGTTAAATCTTGTCAATGTTGTCAACTACCGAATAAAGAAAACACTGATATTTGCTACTAAGATTATGTGTATTATGTGTACATACTAAGCGCTTTCATAGAAAGTTCCATAGGTTTGAAATGATTTCATCAATATCTGTTAAACACAGCTGGGCTAAAAAAAGGTTTAAGGGCAAGATGTGCCACAGATTTGCTACTTAACTTATGAAGCAATTTGTACAATAAAATCTGTGACATGATTTAGTTGCTAAGTCGGAAATGACAACTTTATAAACCAACGTCAGCAATGGTTGTGTCATTTTGTAGGGGCGAAGTCTGACTAGGACATGTTTCGCTCTAATCAGTCCTGTTTCTATTTCTTTCTTTGTCCTTCTTTTTTTTTTTCGTTGTTGTCAACAGACTTTTGTCAAATCGTTAACTGTAAATTATGTGGGATGAAGAGTTTGTGTATTGAACAAATTTATTATGTAGCAAACGCCAGGCTGTCAGCTGGCACAGTGTGTGAGTGTTCGGACTGGTTGCTTAGAACAAAATACTCCTGCACGCTTAAGTAATCGATGCTGGTGGCGGTCGTGACAGTGGTAGCTGTACCGGTAGCGGTAACATGGATGTGAAGTGAAGAGAAGAGGAGGGAGATAGCAGGAGGGAAGGTTAGACAGGGACAAAATCGCAACTGTAACATTTTTTTTTTGTATAACAGTTGAAATTGATCAACTGTCCTCACCTGTCCTATGTCCCTTGTGTCACGTTTCTCTCTGTCACTCTGTTCCTCTTATTGTTATTTGCTCTCTCTCTCTTTTTCTCTCCCTCTCTCTCTCTCTCTCTCTTTCTGTTCCCCTGCCTATTATCGTGTTTATGGCTACCTCCACATCACTCTGTCTCTCCTCTCTCTCTTTCTCTCCCCCTCTCTCTCTCTCTGTCTATCTCTCTGTTCCCCTGCCTATTTTCGTATTTATGGCTATCTCCACATCACTCTGTCTCTTCTCTCTCTCTCTCATTCGTTATCATCAATCACCTCTTCATTATTCTTTCCTTTCTTTCTCCTCTCTCCCTTATTGTCGTTTGTTCACTCTACAGTATTCCTTCTTTCTGTCATTCTCTCCGTTCTTTTTGTCTCCATCATCTTTCGCCACCATTCCTTTTTATCTCTCTCGCTCTCGTTGTTATCTTCCCTCTTTTGTCATACTGTCTACTCTTCTCCCCTCCCCTTTCCCTCTCTCTATCTCTTGCTCCCTTGCTGTCTTTTGCTCTCTCTCTACGCCACCCTCCCCCCCCCCTCCCACTTTCCTCTCTGTGCCATCTATCTTTCTTCCTTTCATTCTCCTGTTTGTTTTCTTTCTCTCTTTCTCTTTCTAATTCCATCATTCCTTCTCTCACTTTTCAAAATTTCCTGTTCCGTGACCACATGTAGTATACATATGTCTGTATGCTATGTATTAGCGCGTATGATACTAGATATTATGATACTGGCACACCAGTTAACGGAATTTAGTATTAAAAACGAAAACAGTGTTATTTTATCTTATCTTTTCTTACGTTACATTATCTTACCTTTTTCTTTTACAATTTTTACCTTATCTGACTCATTGTCACTTTACCTTACCTTACCTTACCTTACCTTACCTTACCTTCCCTTCCCTTCCCTTCCCTTACCTTACCTTACCTTCCCTTACCTTAGCTAACCTGACCTGACCTTACCAGACCTGACCTTACCTGATCTTACCAACCTGACTTTACTTTACCTGACCTTACCATACCTGACCTGACCTCATCTGACCTTACCGGACCTGACGTTACTTTACCTGACCTTAACTTACCTGACCTGGCCTGATCTGACCTGACCTGACCTTACTTTACCTTACCTTATCTTATCTTATCTGACCTTACCTTACTTTACCTTACCTTACTTTACTTTACCTCACCTTATCTATTCTTACCTTATCTTATCTTGTCTTACTTTGCCCTATCTTACCTCACCTTATCCCGATCGTATTCTGCCTCATCATGTCAGATCTGCCCCTGTCTTAGGTTACCTTATCGTACATTATCCTATCTCATCTTACTTTTCCTCATCCTTCCTTACCTTATCTCACCTATATTATCTTCGATTACGGTACACTGTACCTTGTTTTTTTTTTGTTTTTTTACTCTCAGAAGATTATAAATTTGCTGAGAAATGTATTGACTTATCCATTCATGCTATAGAATCCACTCCATTTGTGTCTCGTCTCGAAAGGCCATAATGACTATACAAGGCACACAAGCCCATCACCATAGAAATATGTTGTATATTAAATATCAATTCCACTGGGAGGCGATAATGAATGGCCAAGTCATGCTAATCAAAGTGCTCGGAGGGCAATGTTAAATACGTGATTGATCTTCCTAGGGACGGAGTCACAAGTTCGTTTAGTAAGCCTGTCTAACATCGAGCGCCATTCTGAGACACGGGTTCGTTATCGTTAGGGTTTCCTGGCACCCACAACATTTTGCGACGAATAGCACCCCAATTCTTCACTTCATCACCACCACGAAAGTAGTAACAAAAACACCATAACCCGACCACCATACTATCCAGACCAGTGATAACAACGTTAAGACAAATATAATAGCAATACACGCAACGGCCATGACTGATACCAGCAACAACAACTCCATCATCATTGCCACCATCAACATCATTGAGATCATTAACAACAACATCATTACCATCAACCATCTACCATCAACATCACCATTGTCCGATTTTTTGGATGCATCACCTATTTGTTGCTTTCAAGGCGTTGTCTCGCCGTTAGACACCGCATCATGTCACAAAATGACTCTCACTAAACACAGTGGTTACAGGCGTTGATAAATTTCAAGTATTATGTCATAATTTACTGCACCGTACAACTAGCTCCAGGTATGGGTAGATTTTTCAGCTCCTCTGCGCCGAGAACGATTGGTTTACCTGTGGAAAACCAATATACAGAGTAGGAATAGTAGAACACAAGATTTCCTGAAATGGGGATTTCCGGGAGGCAGTAGGCCAAGCGTTTTCCTCCGTAATTTAATCTTTAAGACTTCTCACTGCTATTATTGTTTAGAGGACATCTAGATTCAATCGGCTTTAAATTTATTAAATCTGTCACTCACAGCGAAGAGTTTTAGTTAAAAAAATTTCCCACCCAGCCTAACAAGGTCAAGTCAAGGAGTCAGGCAAACTTGTGGCCGAGGCAAGGCCAAGGTCATAGATCTATGGAATTTCAAGGGATGTTGGTGAGCTCTATTCTTTTATCCATTCTCTGTTTTTGTTTAGTAATCTTGTCTAAGCCTTACCCACGCAAGGAAACGTGCGAGTTATAAATGCCATGTAGGCAGGACATTACTGGGGAAGGTGAAAAAGAGAGCGAGTGTCGGCTGTTGACTGAGAATTGTTTTTATGCAACTGTCCATGGTCATTTATGGCCAGCTGTTTCTCATTGTAAAGAGCTCTATCTCACCCTTTTTTATTTCTCTCTCTTTCTCTCTCTCTCTCTCTCTCTCATCTCATACTCTCTTTTCTGGCCACATATGCGTATGACTATGAAGGGTCACTCGTTCTGCATCTTTCTCTCTCTCTCTCTCTCTCTCTCGTTCTCTATCACTCATAGGTCTATACCTGCCATTCCAAGATCTTATCTCTGATGATACCTTTTTATCATCTCAATGTTAGTAAAACTCTTTCACTGCCGCCGCTCCCTCTGCTTTTCTCTCCACATAACAGTCATCGTATCTATAATATCTACATCACCATACAACACTAACAATAATATTGTCACACTCATATAAGATAATTGTCTTACTCAGTTTGGGCTATTTTGAGAAAAACAGAACAACAGATTCATTTCACCATATATCATTACAGGTGTGTTTTAGTTTTAATGGTATAAGCTTTTACTTAAATTCATCGTTTTTGGAAACAATGCTTTTAAGAGCGATGTAATAAACGACTCAAAATATTCAGCAATAGCTTGATCTCCGTTTGGCCAGAAAATGAATTAAGCAATTAGCATATAAGTGTGACGATGAATTTCTGCTCCAATTAAAGACGACTCTTTGATCACGAGTATTAGTGAAAGGTTTTTACTCCCAACCCCTCCCTTCTCCAAGCTCCCTCCTTACCCAGTTATCATCTTATAATAAATAATTATAACACAAAGCAAAATTTACAACAAACTCTCATGTAGTTCCGGACAATCATTGATCAGTATTAGTAAAAAGCCTTTCATCTCCCCCTCCCTTCCCCCCCCCCCCACCCCCCAATCCCTTTCTCTCGTCCCCCTGTTCCCCTTTTCCCTGTCTAGTCATCATCTCCATAACAAACAAAGATCCAACAAACACTATGAACAACAAACTCCTACTGCTGTTATGCACACCTCTTTGATCGCGAGCAGACACATGTGTACCATCCAGCACATATGGGCACTCATTACATGCATGCAGCAAACATTGAACATACACATATCTGTAGCACATGTACACACCAGTTCACATGTGCTTAGTGTGCTCATGTGTCATTGCCACCCGAGAGCCCACTGACCTCACTACACGTGACTGCCCACATTTTGCAAACATTCTCACCTTTACGGCAAATCTTCTGATGTAGAAAGTGGGAGAAATCCAAGAAACAGTTTATGTCTCGGATAACATCATCCAGCTAGATACAAACAACGTTTAAATATAATACCGATTCCATGTGATGTTTTGTATTGTTACCTCAGTATCTGCACAATATGATAATAATGATGATAATAATAATAATAATAATAGTAATGATAGTAACTGTTGATTGAGAAAATCTGTTGTAATGTTTTTTTAAAAAATAAGCTGAAACAGCAATGAACAAAGACTGAAAAAAGAAAATTGCTTTGCTCGCATCAATTAGACATAAAATAAAGTGTGTCTGAGTAAATACATCGAGAGAGTTAGACTGATCTTTAAAAAGAAGGAAACCATCAACAACAATTCTCATCTAACCAAGCTAAACACACCAAGAAAATAACAACCAAATAATAATAATAATAAACAAAAAAACAAATAAGGCACTTTCAAGACGTATATCACCATATAAATATGCAAAGCTGAAACGATGAAAGAAGTATAATTAATATGGAAGTGTAGAAAGTGTGATGTTGTATTGTGCATAATTGTCCTAGTGTGAGGAAGCTGACTAGTACATCCAGGAATACACCGGTACTCATCTGTTGGTAACAACAATAAGGAAGACAGACGGAAAAAGAGAAGAAGTAGAAGAAGAACGAAGAAGAGAAGAAAGAGAAAAAGGAAAAGAAGAATAGGAGAGGGGGAGAACGAAAAAGAAGTCGAAGAAAAAAAAAAAGCAACTAAAGGAGAAATACAGTGGGAAAAAAATCAGCAACAGAAAGACAACGAAAAAAAAAAAGTGGGAAGACAAAAGTGAGCGAAGTCCGGATTGTACGATTCAAACTTTGTTTTCTGTTGTCACGTTCAGATGAGCACGGCGAGGGATTGTTAGCAGCTGGGTGAGCAAGTGGATTATCTAAACCCACACAAGCTGAGTGTAAACAAGGTAAGTCAACTCATTTCTCCTGTTTATCTAATTCTTTTCACAAATCACGAAGTTTCTCGCATGCAACATTGGATACTATTTACTGTAAGCTTTGTTTGTTTCTGAACTGCAATAGGATTACGTGATTCAGATCTAGATCTGCATGATTGTAGATTAAGGTAATTTGTCAGTTTGATAGGGTCACGGATACGGATTTAAAGGATAAAACTGGACATAAAACTTTCTTGACATTTAATCTCTTTGAAAATCATCATCAAAGGAGGCCATTATATTGTCTTGGCTGGGTTTGGTTTGCTTGCGGAAATTAATCTTCTCCGTTTTGGTGAAAGGCAGAAAGAGGGATGACGTCAAAAGGGATCAATTATCTATAATTATTTTGAGTTCAATAATCCATTCTTGAAACAGAAGAAAAATATCTTGAAAATAAACTAAGAGGGGGATGGATCGGGGAAGGAAGGGGGAGGGGGGGGGGGCGAGAGGGGAGGGAGAGAAAGGAAGGGGGGGAGGGGGTGAGAGGGGGAATTGAGACATGGTACAGACAGCATAACATTTACACAGGATTCAGTTTAGTTTTGAGTGTCTATGAGTCTGTCGCATGGCCATGTGGTACTTCGAACTGGTATTGTCATGCTGGAATTCATAGATACGTCTTAACTGCTGATCATAACCATTACTTTATTCGGCTGGTGCTCCCGTACTGTATATTCACCCATCTTTCCATCTATCTATCTTGCATCCACCCACCCACCCATCCATCCATCCATCCATCCATCCATCCATCCATCCATCCATCCATCCATCCATCCATCTAGTCTTGAGTCAGTCAGTCAGATATCCTTCCTTTCGTCGGTCTGTCACTGCCTGACTGCCTGCCTGCCTGCCCGCCCGCCTGCCTGTCTGTTTGCCTGTCTGTCTGTCTGTCTGTTTGTTTATCTGCCGCCTGTCTGCCTGCCTGCCTGCCTCAGTTGTTACATTTAGAATATGCAATTATTATTATTATTATTATTATTATTATTATTATTGATGTACTTAGCTATGTGCCGCCGACTGATCATCTAAGCTTATTAAGATCTGTCTTGGGAAGAGCCAGTTCTGAACAAAAATGGTAAGCTCTAAGCTCTAGAACTTGGAAAATAAACTGAATAATTCTTTACGAACATGGTTTTTTCCTCAAGTAAAAAACAGCACTAATTTAGCTTCTTTCTATATATTATTACAATGAACGGTTCTAGTCGAAGTTACACGAAGTAGGAAATGAATGCAAACATCTAAGGCTAAAAAAAAAAAAAAAAACGAGAAAAATGTCGGAAGGTGATCGAGTGCACAGTACTCCAAAAATAGTTGTAAACAATGGATGCCAAATTAGTTGTTAATCTTTCCGTAAACAAGGACAGCTCACCTGGCATGTTTATAATATCTGTTAGATAAAAAAGGGTCGAGAAATTAACCTTACATCTAGACAGATTATCACCGTCATCACGTTTAAGAAAAGGATTTGGTGTCCAAGCTGTTGCCCAGTTCTGTCTTCCGACCAGCTCTTTCTTGTAAAATTGCCGCCTATCAAATGAGCATTTAGGCAGTTATATGTTTTGGCATTGTTTTGTTTTATTTTTGTTTTTGATTTCTATAGTTAGTGTTGTCTGAATAATTTTAATGAGCTGGAACACACTATTGAGATGTGCATTCTGCTCATAAATATGTGATTGCTATCGTATGAATTTGCAGACTGTTTTTATTTGCTTGAAAATATTGTCTATTTACCAATAAATGCTACCCTTATTTCTCTTGACATTGAATTGAAAATTTGGCTGATCCCTTCAGATGTACAGCACAACACGCATATATTATAAACATCCTTGATTGAAAAGCTCTGAGACAAACCTTTTGTCAGCACTTTCCCGAGAAGGAATTGATCTATAGCTTGTTGAAATGGCTAGACCGTTCTCTCCGTGCACACATCTCTAACTATCTGCATTCTAGCCGAACATAGTCTCTATTTACAGCTTTGACAAAGTCAGCCTAAGGTCAGAATTATTCTCTCCTTTACTGAAAAGCTGGATATAAACAGCTCAAGAAGTGGCTATTTCATGTCGGGAGTGCCAGCACATGTGTTGAAAACTTGAACACCAAAGCCAAAGTTCAAAGATAGATCTTTCTCTTTTCTACACAACGATCGTTCCAGGTTTATTTAATACTCCACGCTTTCAAATATTTATTTGGATTCTGGAAAAGTATTCTCTGATTTTATATACCTTCAAAATGTGAATGGCCAATTAAATTTACTGTGGAGAAAATTGTTCAGGTTTCTTTGCTTGCGGCAACTGTACGCAAGCGAAGAAGTTCTCCAGAGCCCTATCTATTTGATTACGCAGAGTAAATGATGAGTCACTAGACATTTTAGTACACGTTTGCTCACCCTGAGTAAAAAGAGATTAATACCTTAGTGAGGAAACACACAATTAAATGACTTTTCAACATCCACTCGCCAGCTCATGTTGTATAAACAGCGGAGTACCACGTCATTTGTACCGAGTTTCATGTCAATTCAAATAGTTGCTCTTCTACAGACATTCCCATCTATCTCACCTACCTTTTTTTTCTCTCTGTCAGTGGTATATGAGAAGTTTACCAGTTCATTCCATGACTAACGGCTTCGTCTCAGATCATCGTCCAAACATCTCCGGGAGATCTGTGGTGTCAGTTTTGTTGCCCAGTGAGTTTCAGCCTTAGATATGTCTGGTAATGCTACCATCTGGCTCTCTCGGATACAAAATAATGTGTTCTAATGGCTCGCCATCTCACCCCCTCCCTCTTCATCCCTCTCCTTCCACTTCCCCCTTCCCCCTCTCCCTCTCTCTCCCTCCCCAACCCCGGTCCTGCCAGGTCATCTCTCTCTGTAGATATATAGTGACGGGAAGTCTCTTGATTTGTGGTTTGTACTCCGGAAATTACCCATTTTTTTCAGCCAGCGAAGTTACTACCATTACTGAGTACAAGAGCTGTAAAACAAGAATTGTAAGGAAGAAGAAAAGCAATCCATTTAACCGCTGCTATTTTAAACAAGAGAGGCAAAAAATGATGGTTAACATTATCATGATGTGGAAAAATGTCTTTTCAGCATAATGTGAAATGTTCAGTATATTCTGTCCCTGTTGTTTCAAATAACAAGAGAAAACGAGATTATTTGCTTCTTTGCAATGCTTGGTTTATACCTATTTTATCTAGCAAAGAGATGCAATTTGGCTGACGGTCAAAATGAGAAATTTTAACGATGTCTGGTCTGTTACATAGTTTAGGTTACACACTGAGTCATTGCTACCGCTACAATTTCCTCTATCACTTATGATACCAGAGCTGCTGCCGCTACTGCTACTACTACTACTACTACTACTACTACTACTACTACTACTACTACTACTACTACTACTACTACTACTACT
>JBCEWB010164254.1:0-10375 GCA_039654565.1 Peronia peronii | reverse complement strand
CCCCAGCCAGTCCTCCTGCACAGGTAAATTTCAGCACTCAGGTAGAGCCGTCTCAGTGGTAATATGATCCAGCCCCCAGGCGTTTTATGGGTTTTCACGCCCCACCGAGTTCTGAACTAAAAGTCCAGTAGTTCGTTGCCGTGGGGTCCCCACAGAATATTTTTGTTATACGGACCCGGACAATTTTTAGAACACCGCTCGTGGACCCGGACCACGGACCCGGGGCTATTTTTAGAATGGACCCGGGTCCCACAGAATATTTTTGCTATGCGGACCCGGGCAATTTCTTTTTTCTAAGATGACTCAGATACAGACATATAACTTAACACAGTGTAATTGATAGATTTATAATGAGGCAATACCCTTTTGTGTATACATTAATCAGCGGCAGTCTTCGTGCGTATGTTCAACTTCCTACGCACTGTGGCAGCCTGGTGTATTTACATTTTTCTGACATCCGGTCAGGTGAAGTTCAGTGATTGCAGAGAAATAACCACAGTTGATTTCTTTTTCAAGCAAAGTGCCCCATTTGTTAAATTTAAATGAAGAAAAACCGATTTATCTACTGTATTTGCCATTATTATCAACGATCTATTTTAATACTCAATACGATATGAAAAGAAGGAGAAATTGAGAGACTGAGAGAGAGAGGGAGAGAGAAAGGAGAGACAGAAACAAAAAAAAAAAGGAGGATGTTAAATAATAATATTATAAGCTTTTGAATAGCGAAATAATAGGAATAAACAACTTTCATTTTCATCTAATAAATATCTGCTTCACTATGCTTTCTTACTCAAGGCATTTGACTTAGATCTACAGCTTGGTCGAAAGCTAAACCGCATTAAACCGGGTCTAGATCTAGGCTAGATCGCATCTCAGTTCACGATGGATCTTATGTACATGCAAGATTTATTGGTGTTTTGCCTGTCATCCAAATCTAGATCTAATCCAGTATCAATGCCTGATTCCTAATTACAACTGTGTCATTTTCAAAGACTCTAGTATACGAGTTCAAAAGTGAGTGAACAAGACAGCGAGTGCAACGGCGATCGATGAGGCAGAAGAAACGATCTCTTGCTGCTGACCAAAGCGCCATACAACACGCTGTGTAGCTGCCTCAAAACATGTACTAACACACCCTAGGTGTCACAGAACTCTCATTTGATTCGTCAATGAGGTTCCCCTTCTATTATTAGATCACGAACGTCATTTTATCGACCTATGACAGCCCACCAAAAAAGGGATGTTTTCTCTGTCGGTCTTTGTTGGTCTGAATGGTAACAGTGCTGTGGGCCGAGTGTCGGTTTCTATCGCTCTAAATCTTAGGCGGCGATCTCAGGAGTGTCAGTTTCTGTCGGTTTAAACACAAAACTTAAGTAAGCATTTAATATAGTTCTATTAGATCTATCATTCATGCACCAAGACGACCCGTGTCCTGTTAGTAAAACAGTACTAAAGGGACCCTGTCAGCATAGGAAGCCGATAAGGCCAAGATAATTCCCGTCACAGGGGACTGAAAGGCCCAAATGAAAACTTAATAGGAAGCCGATAGATCTGCCTAGTACTAGATCCATTTCTTGAGTCTGGGTAGCAAGCCAATGTATTTCGAAAGCATGTGTCCCAATAGCAAGTCAGTAATTAGAAAGCACATGACCAGATAGTAAGCCAGGTTCAGGATAGAAAATGGACGCTAAACGGACCCGGCCACCATAATACCAACATAACATTAAAACTTGTCGGGTCTGGATAGGAACGTCCGGGTCCACATAGGGAGAGGGGGGGGTTCTAACTTCTAAAAATATCTTCGGGTCCGTATAGCAAAAATTTTCTATGGGGACCCGGGTCCATTCTAAAAATAGCCCTGAGTCCGTATAGCAAAAATATTCTATGGGGACCCGGGTCCGTTCTAAAAATAGCCTCGGGTCCGTGGTCCAGGTCCATGGGGAGTGTTCTAAAAATAGCCCGGGTCCATATAGCAAAAATATTCTATGGAGACCCGGGTCCCAATAGCTAATGGCCTAATATGAAACAGCTTTTAGGCTAAGTCTTATCTTATAAGAATAATACGCCCCTAAAGCCATATGGGGGTGAGGTGGGGGGACGAACTTGGGGAATATAATCCTCAAAGTTAAAGACACACCTCTTTGATTTCACTTGTACTTAGTGTCTAGTCAAGATCTGCACATACTGTGACATAGATCTTAAATCTGAACCTAAAAAACATAGACTAGGCCTACTTCTTCTACTGTTTCTATTTGGTTTTGCATTTGTTTGATTATTTTTTGTTTCTAGTTGAGGTCTAGATCTAGATCTAGATCTAATAATAGATCTAGATCTAGTGCATAGATCATAGATTAGCTCTATTCTACGAAATTCTGTTAAACTAGCTAGATTCTAGATCTTGATCTCGACTGTACCTGTGAACTTACCAGTCTCATCTAAAGCGGAAAATGTCATCAAAACATAGATAAGAAGTTTAAAAGCTCAGCAAAAAAAAAAAAGCTATTATCTCTTAAAGTCAAAGACGACAAAGATTAGGAAAGGAATGAATGAATAGACATCATCAGCGATTCCTAAGTCTTAAACTTAATAAAAGTAGGTAAACGACGGCAAAGAATCGGAGGGTTGAAAGAATTTGTAGGAAACACTATGAACATTTCATGAAAAAATGACTCGCCAAGATACAAATATCTATGTGTGCTGAGAGAAATTATCTTGAACAAAAGCAACTCAACCTGTGACGGCGACGAACTGGTCTATAAGCTCTGAATTCATTGTACTGGACGTCGCCATTGCAGTTTGCCTTCCATCAATATTATCAAAACTGATTCCACTTCCGGCTATCCAAAGTTACTTTCAAATTTCTGGACCAGTTGTAGAAATTTTGATTCAGACCTGACAATATATTATTAGGAAATTCCCAAAGAGCTAAGAGAAAATAGCCAATGGAACAATTTCCTAGTGTGATAAAAAAAAGTCTGTTCAGATAAATGAAGGCGAAATGTGACACAATATTTACATAATTTACTAACTATCACGGAAGAAACGAAACAAATAAAGTGATTTCAAAGAAATGAAAATGAAGCAAAACAATGAATGATTAGGAGAGGACGAGATACCAAGGCAAATTAAAGCCACGGATACCTAAAGCATCAATAAATGAACATTGAGAACAAAACATATTTCATTCATTGTTCTTGGCTTGAGGTACTCCTTTCTTCTTCTTCTTCTTCTTCGTCTTCTCCCTCTTGACATTCTGTCTACTTCGTCTTCTTCTTTTCTTTCTTTCTTATTATCTTCTTTCTTTCTTCTTCTCCTTTTTCGTCTTTGTCTTCTTCTTCTTTCCTCTTTGCCTTTTTATCTATTTATTCATTACATTAATGATTTCTCTCATAGTCAACTAATAATAATCGCCATGAACAAATTAGGAGGAAACACAGGGAGGAATTGACAATAACAACAACAACAACAAAACAACAACAACAACAACAACAACAATGGAACTGCATCCCCCTAGGATTCCTCCCTCACATGAATCGCCATAGTTGAAAGTTTAAACAAGTGAAAACATTGATTAGACTTTAACTTATTTATTCTTCTCGATTCCCCCTCTCCCTGGGCTTTCTCTCTCTCTCTCTCTCTTACCTTTTAAGTATCGGTCTCAATGTCGAAATGAAGAAACTCTATGTGTGTACATGTGTGGATATGTGTGGCGTGTGGGTGGATGTGTGAGTTGGTGTGAAGGTATGAAAGAGAGAAAGAGAGAAGGAAATACACAGAAAGAAAGAGAAAGGGAGAAAAAAAAAAGGTTACAGTTTTATCACAGTTTGATCATTACATCGAAACTCTTTTCTTTTTTGATTCTGTTTTCTATTGTTTTTGTTTTTGTTTTTTTTTCCCCGCGGGGGCCCGGGGTTTAAAAGTAGGTTCTCTGCTCCCACCTGCAGGCGGTGTAAGTCCACCATCGGTGGGGTGTCTCCCATGGAGTGCCATCCTCTACGTTCCAGGGGTGACATTTGTTTTTTCTCTCTCTCTCTCTCTCCTTGCTCCTGTCCCGCTCTCTCTCCTCTCTTCTTCTTGACATGTAAACGTACCTCACCGTGTTTAACACAATGTAACCGTAATCGTGCTGGTGTGTCGTTAAACCCCAACACAAACAAACAAACAAACAAACAAACAAACAAAATCATTTCATCATCATTCATCTCTTATCATTGTTCCCCCCCCCCCCTAAACCCCTCACCAGCTTTTTTCTGCAATATAAAATCAATGAACGATACTGCTCCTTCTACCATCTGATTTTTCTTACCTGTCATTCATAATTTCATTGCTACTGTGGATAACACTTTTATTGAGTAATGGCATATTTTGCTTTTTTTTTTTTTTTTTTAATGAAGCTTAAGCTTATTTTTATATTACAGAGATCTCTCTTCAAAATCTTGCAATAAAGTTTTCATTTTGTTATCAATCTTTCCAATTAATTTAGTGACCTTATAGTATCACTTTTATTCTCTAACGTTGTGCATAAAACACTACCCTGCATACCTGGTGTAAGCAGTGCAAGGAATACCCTGCATGTAGCTATTATCGTAATCTAGATTTACATCTTTTGAAATGATGTTGTTGTTGTTGTTGTTGTTGTGTTCGGGTTTAACGACACATCAGCACGATTACGGCTATATTGTGTCAAACACTGCAAGATACGTTTACACGTCAAGAAGAGGAAAGAAGACAGGAGTAAGGAGAGAGAGAGAGAGAGAGAAGAGATGTCTCTCCTGGAATGTCGAGGATGGCACTCCATAGGAGGTACCTCACCGATGGTGGGCTTACACCGCCTGCACGTGGGAGCAGAGAACCCCGGGCCCCCGCGGGGGTTGAAATGATGTAACGGAGTTCCCATAAGCTAAACTTGATCAGACAAAAAACAAAACAAAACAAAACAAAACAAAAACAAAAACAAAATATTCAACTGTCGTTGTCCTCATCAGGAATCATGGCTATAAATTTAGTAGGGGTTATGATGAAAATGCTTGATTTTGTATTTATGTTCATCATAGACTAAGACTAATATGTATAATTTTATAGTTTAAAACCTAATTGGGTTTAAAAGAAATTTCTATGATATCAAATGAATTTTTGAAAAGTTAAGTACCGAGGATTACTGATGAAAGTGAAGGCAAAAGCTCTGTAAAAGCCCCTAACTTTCCTTATTTTTGGTCCTATGAAATGGACCTGATCCTTTATTAGATCGAGGACCGAGTCAACTCTCCAGTAAAAACTATGTGCTTTTTGTTATAGAAGATTATGTCTGGTTGTCATGGAAACCAAGAAAAATAGCCAACACGCTGGATTTTGAGAATCTTGTTTTTTATACTGCAAAATCTCAAATATTACTTGATCAGTGGTGATCGTTTGGATACAGCTTTTATCATCATGTTTAACCCTAGAAGTATCAGAGAGACTAGTCAGAATGCTAGCGTTTCTCTAATGAAGTTACACCATGTGTCTAAATGATGAAATGAGATGAGTGCCTTGTTTTGTTGGTAGATTAGGTTATTGGAAGTAATTCCGTTTCAAAGCAGATTGAGTGATTTGCTGTAGGGGGGGGTTTAACGGCACATCAGCACAATCACGACTATATTATTGTGCCAAACACAGTAAGATATGTTTACATGTCAAGAAGAAGAGAGGAAAGAGAGCGGGACAGAAAGCAGGAACAAGGAGAGAGAGAGGAGATGTCACCCCTGGAATGTTGAGGAATGTCAATAAACAGGTCAGCCCTTTGCCTTTGACATTTCTGACCTCTTCCTGATGGAACATCTGATAAAATATCTAGGTCAAATTAGGTTTTTATCAGATTTGAATTCCAGATTTCAGGATGTATCTTTTGTTCTTGGTCCAATACCTGTATCTTGAAAAATAAGGATTTGGTATTTGAATTTATAATAGAACAGTTATTTACTGTATAACAGATTAGAATAGTTATTCGCTTTCTGGGAAAATCTGACTCTCTGTATATGCGACATTTTTTCACAAGAGCGCTGACTTCTTACGTTAAAATTTCATTTGACAATTATTTGGCATCCAACCAGCTTTCCTGGGACACTTGTCAAAAGGTGAAAATAATCTTCATCTTGTATACCCACTGATGTATCTAGTCATGCAAAGTTTATACGTGGAAGAGGAAAAATCTAGCAAATGGTATATTTCTATCATCTCTCTGTCTCTCACCATCTGTTCTCATTCACAATACATAAAAGAACAATGAGTAAGGAGTATGACTGTTAATGTTTCAAGACATTTATTTATTTACATCATGAACACATTAGATTTATTTGGTCTGGTTTTCACTAATATATTTGAAAGTCACAAAAAAACCCCAGTAATATACATGTACATGTACACCACAACACTGAAAAATACAATATCATGTATAAAAACATTTCTCAACCAGATTTGAAAAGTAACTCAATAAAAAACTTGGACTGATTTTTGTTTTTGTTTCTTTTAATGTGCCCTAAGCAGTGTATGGGGATCAGTGCTAAGCCATGCTCCAACTACTCACAAACAGAAAAGAAGAGCACACAGTACATTAAGTGATTGGCCATTTTCTTACTAAATTCAGCTGCAGCAACAGGTCACACCCCATCATCTTTAATTGCCAATATCTCGACCCCTACGTAAGGTAGAACAAAACTTTTTTTCACACACAGAAAGGGAAATGAACAATCTTCACAATCTGGTATTAAAAAAAAAGCCAACCAGATAGGTGGTGCCCGCCAATATTACAAGATGACATTTAAAAAAAACAACAGTAAACCAACATCATTCACTAAGCACTGAGTGTCCAATTATTCCTTCACTACTGGTTCTTCTTCTATGGGTCCTCAGTTGTATAATTTTATTTCACAGTACGATCTAACAGACCACCTGTAATATTTGTCACCCTTTTTATTTAATGCTATTTCCACTGCTTCAAAATATCAGTTGAAAGTGACATTGACAAAATGAAATAAATTTATTTTCTGACTCTTTACCCGTGAATTATTCACACCGTAAAAATTCTGGAAACAGATTATCACAGGAAGACAGTATTTTCATGTTATGATTTATTTCCATTCAGCAAATATCCTGCTCACAGAATATAGCATGAATTACTCACTTTCATGCTCAGATACAAACACTCCAAGACATGTATTATTTTTAAAATATGAAAAAAAAACAAAACAACAACAGCATATGCATGCAATGTATTAAATGACATGAACAAAAGTATGTGGAAATGTGATATTTGAAAATGCTTATCTCCTCCTTCTCCTCCCTCATTTCTCAACCCCCCCCCCCACCTCCCCCCCAACTCCTGTCCTACTTCCTTGCCTATTATGCCTTATGATACACAAAACATGTATATTTGAGAAAATATGACACATTAAAAAAATAACATGATTAGAGCCTTTCACTCTTGACTGATTCTCAACTCTCAATTCCTCTCCCGCTATCCTGAACACACCAAATGAAAACAGTCTTTTTAAAACATTTTAATCTAAATATGACAGTGTCATATGTTGTTGTCTCCAGCACTTACGGTCAAGTCAGTTTCAGCCAAACGCAGAAAATTAAAAGAAATCCAAAAAGTGCATTTCAACAACATCATATCTTTTTTTTCATCGTAATTCATGTCCATAGCTACTCATGTCAATAACTTGAATTTAACACAAAACTTATATCCCTTAACTCAGAGATCTTAGTTTTCATGATAATTTTTTAATTAGCTCCAGTAAGACACATAAGAATTCACACTTAATTCACACTTTTGTTTCAGAAATGGTTTACAGAGACTGAAGAAGCATTATCTATGGGTTGTCTAGAGTAGTTGTAATTGACACTGAAGGAATGCTCTCCCTTGAAATGACCACTATTTCTTCGCTCCAGTCTGGCCTATAGGGGGTGCTAGTTGCTCTTGGCTGTAAAAAAAAATATAACAGAACAATGGTGAGGACCAGAGAAAAGATATGACGACATGCAGAATTAACATAATAATCCAGGATCTACGAGAAAATCATTCTGCTTTTGCTCTCAATAGATTGTCATATATTACCAACATCTTTCTATAACATGAAAGTGATGACTTATATATTGACACAATGCTATTTCCACGTTTTCAAAATATCAGTTGAATGTGACATTGACAAAATGAAATAAATTTATCATCTGACTCTTTCCCTGTGAATTATTTACACGGTAAAAAGTTTGGAAACAGATTGTCATGGGAAGACAGTATTCAGAGACCATTGTATTGGAACTAGTTCATCCTAATTATGTCAGCTTCTTGTTGGCCTTTTTTTTTTATATACTAAAAAATTATCACATATTATGATTACAGTGGTCTCCGACTAAGAACCTGCCGCCTAAGAGCCCGGTCTGCCTTAGAACCCGCCTCTGCTGTGAAACAGAATATTTTCTCTCCAATTTACCCCTCTAAGAACCCGCTCCAGGTGCTCCCAAATAAAAAATCCACCTAAGAGCCCGGTGCTGGGCCAAGACTGCGAGTATTTATGGTGTAATTTCACATCATACTGTCCACTTGAGAGAAATGCACAGTGCTAGATGTGCAGAACAATGGGGACAGGGGGGATCATGGAAGGAACAGGTAGGCAAAGGAATGGAAGTGAGGGTTGATGTATGACTGCATAATCAGGCCATGTTGTTGACTAGTACGTAACCATTTCTTTGTTTGACAACACGTGGAACAGCACTTGTGATTGGATGTGTCTAGGAGGAGTAAGTTTAGCCTCCTGACTGGTCAGCTGTTTTCCTACTTCAGTCAAACTGTAAACACTTGAGTCAGTCGTGCGATTATCCATAGGGTAGCATAGCAATATCATGTTTTCATTGTGTTACCATTATGTGAAAACTCACTTGATGTTTATATGCTGGGCATTACTGATGAAAATATACGCTACAAAATGTTAGGAAATGTTTGATCTAATTATATAACACTCCCACAGTGGAGAAGGCTGTACTTATTCGCATAGATAAATCTTCTAACTAATGGTAACGATCAATCCATGGAGACAATCTGGTGAGACGGGTGACGTAACTTTTCAATCCGCCTAAGAGCCTACCTTTTTTGTCTCCCAGCAACTGAACTCTTAGACAGAGACCACTGTATTTGAATTAGTTCATCCTAAAGTTGCATTTACATCATGTACTGGGACTTATCCATCCTAAAATAATATTTGCATTAGATACCAGTACTTGGAGTAGTCCACCATCATATTATATTTACATACTATTGTTGTATTCTGACTGATCCATCTTAAAATTACATATATTTATGTACAAGGCAGTTCAGTTATCCATCTTAGAATTTTATTTACATTAGATGTTTAGATTAATTCATCAAATTTGAGAACAACGACTCCGTGGACTTCGGATATGTTGTTTTTCTCATTCAAGACCAGCTGTATAGCACACAAGAGATTGTGCAAAATAATAACTGAAAGAATGTCCGATGTCCGATTGTGCGGACTATTTTGCATACATAAAAGACAATAAAAGTAGTGGCATAAAAATATTTGTCAGATGTGCCATCTTTCAAGACCAGGCTGTACAGCACAGGAAGATTCCTACCCTTGGTCCTCCTCCAGATGGATGTAAAGTTTGGCTTTTGGTCCGTCGCTGTCCAGTCGACCATCAAACTCATGTGACCTCTTGGCATGGATGGTCTTCAAACGGTTGTTCCACATGGACAGTAATGTTTGACCTGACAGAAAAAAAAGATGACGATACCAATATGTTTTAAATATATCAGTTTACATTACATGCATAATATTATTAGTGGTAAGACATCAAAACTTGGCAGTAATATTCTGCTTGATGGAAAACTAAAAAAAAAAAAAAAAAAAAAGATCATTTGACTTAAAAACTACCCATTAAAATCAGACTGTAATGCTTGTAATGCAAAGATTACCCTCTCAAAAGATTATGATTTGACAGTTGAGTCTGTCCTTATCTAAACTGAGCACATTTTTTAACAAACTAGATTCTATGTCTAAAGAAGCAGAAAATGATGATAACTGTGTCTTGCCCCCAGGACAGATGAGTCGGAAGTTGCACCAGGTGATTTCGAGCTACGGCCATTTCTAACTATTTTCCGACTCAGGTATAAATTTATTACTATTATTTCATTCACAAAACAAAAATTTAGCCTAGCCTGAAAAAAAAAAAATTTTGGTATAAATTTTGGTATCTGAGTCGGAACATATATTAGAATACTGATATTTGCTGATTACATATCTCTCTCTCTCTCTCTCTCTCTCTCTCTCTCTCTCTCTCTCTCTATCTATCTATCTATCTATCTATCTATCTATCT
>JBCEWB010164242.1:281-19533 GCA_039654565.1 Peronia peronii | reverse complement strand
TGGGAAATCAAAAAAAAAAAAAGAAACCATTTGAAAACCCCCCCCCCCCCCCCCCCCCCCATTTTTTTCCTCAAATCCCGATTGAAAAATGGTTAAAAGAAAATTCCGTCCGATATCCTCCTAGCTATCTCTCTGCATGATCTCTTAATCAATTCTCTGAACATGTACGCAAAGAGCAAACATTCCGACTTCACACCATAGCTTGGATACCTTGTAAACTTCCTGGTTTGTATCGTTCTTTTCATGGGAAGATATAAAGGCGAAGGATCACTGGGGTGTGTACAACTCAATACGAAGAACCACCCTAAGGTTATAATACGATTATAATCTCCTTTGCAATTACCTCAAGTTCGGCTGAAGACAGGCAGACAGACAGAGTGAGACAAAAAAAAAAGAAGAAAAAAAGTGACCCGCCCCCCTCCCCCACCCTCTTTCCCTTGAGAACCACTGAGGAATATTAAGGGAGCAGGAAAGAGACACTTGCAGAAAGAGAGCGAGGAACAAAAGGACTATCCTTCAAGCAAATATAACTAAAATTACTATGACGATAAATTATAACAATTTCATTCCATCGATGCACCTAATGTATTCCTCCGACAACTGGTTACCCATGTCAAACATCTTCTGTAGGAAATCTTATTTCTCACAATTTAAATGAAGGACAACGTCTGGATCTCGGAGCCAAACTCTCTGAGTTATCAGAAACCCTCCTTTATGCAGGGCGGCGGTCCGTACATTAAAGATCCTCGTTAGGTCAAACTAAGTAAGCCGAACCCCTGGCTGGATAAGTGCGACGTGACACAATGACAAAGTGGATCAACAGTTCGATACTGAGAGCGGACAGAAGGTTGACAGTGCGTAATGTACAGAGGGAGGTACCACAGCCTTGATACTGTCAGCTCGTTCGACTATACGGTCATTCCACAATCGCTAAAAGTCCTTTCTTTTTTTCAGGTTTTGGATTTGGAGCTAGCCATAATCAACAGTTCACATGACTGACATGATTGTAACTTAATTTAACAGCCGTCATTTCGTTTCGTTGCGATGCTACTTTTGAAGCCAAAATCCACTTCTGCCTAAATCGTAGTTTTGACTTTGTGAAAAGCATTGTCCGTTTTTTTTCTAGAACAGCTAAAACTTGAGTTCGGCCATTGTGGGACAACAGTGACGTACCTTGCGCTGTTCTGCTCTCTTACCCGAACCACTACCAATGTTCTGTGTCCACATAAGCGAACAATGGGAAGCCTCACCTTGCCATGTCCATACATTACACCTATGCCGCACTATACCAACAAACACGTGCCAACCCTCACCACATCAATGCCTTTTTCATACTTCTCCTTCTTTTTCTCCTTTTGCCATTAGTAAAAAAAAAAAAAAAAAAGACACCCCCTCCATCCCCAAATTAAAGATGTGTGTGTGGGGGGGGGGGGGGGGGGGGAGAGAACAAGAAATTAAATGAAAAGAAAGAACAATAGAAAGAGAGAAACAAAGAAAGTCACTGGGAAGAAAACAAACAGTTTGGGATGGGAAGGAAGGGGTGATATTTTTTATTTCCATAATGAGAAGTGTTCCACTTCAGAAATGTGCTAATCCAGGCACTGCACCCAGGGAAAACAAAAAACAAAAGATGACAATGTGGAGCTACCACAATACACTTATTTTCTTCCCTCTCGGCAGAGATAAGCATTCAAAAACGATACCAAATAGCAGCTGTTAACGTTGTCAAGTTATGGTTGGTTACCACCCATAGATTCAAACCTGTAAGTGTGAAGAGACCAATCTCTTTATACAGAAGATCTATATTTTATACAAATAAGTTACTATATCATCTAGAATCATTTTTCATGGTAATAAAGGGATCATCTCATATTACATCCTTGACTAAAATGTCTTTCTTTTTTCCAGAAGTTATACAAGTTTTGCACACTTCCACTGATTCCACGAGTATCTCCCGAGTATGGGTTAACACTTGAAGGGTCAAACTTGTTCCAGGTTGTTAGGCCAGCTACTGTGACTTGCAAATGACTCTTCTATACAGTAGTTTTCAGTTAAACAAAATCTGGGAGGTTTTGTTAGTGGCATAGAGAGTCAATGGCATCTGCGAACAATAGGTCTTGCCCACTCAAGAGTGCTTTTGTCATTGCAGTCCTTTGAGCCTATATTGAAAAGTGGAACTGCATAGTATATGATCATAACTCCATTTTGTATGCGTGTGTGTAGGTATGTGTATGTTAAGCAGCGTGCTATATTTAATTTACACGGCCAGCCTTGTGCTGATTTTTTCGATGTCCCAGACAAAGAGCTAAAATACAAATTTTAATCGAAATACACCTAATGTCTATTTTCATGGTAACAAAAGGTAATGAAAAACTCCGTCACGTTGCGCAATATTTGAATCTGATAATTATTAGTATTTTATTTCCATACCTGGTGGGGCATTGCATCAAGCCAATTTACAATATGAACAACTACCATCCTCCTCAAGGAGCAAAATTACATTGATATTTATTACTCAAACAAATACGCATACACTTTCAGTATGAGAAGAAAGTAAATAGGAAAAAAAGGCAGAAAAGAAAAGAACAGATTTATCAGCATGCACAAAAGAGATATACACTGCATCCTTCCTCGAAGATACTTCTCAAAAGTCTATAAAACTAGACTGCTGTGGCCAACATTACAATCAAGTACAGGAAATGAAAAAACAAATACAGGGGAGATAACACGAAAAATAAATTTGGCAGTTGATGATTTCTCCCCTTCACAAGGAAAGTTGCTGGCTGGTAAATAGCGTATTCCCTAAACAAGCCTAAGAATTGCAAATGTGTCTTATAAATATTAACAAGATAAGATTTCACTCAAAAGTGGTTGTTCATATAGTCTACAGGTTATAATTTCTTTGTATTGCCCATACAAGATCATCAGATTATCTATTGCAAGAAAAATGAAAATCCTGAGAACATTAAGACAGTTTGTAGGAAATTCTCTCAATTGAGGAACAAGCTACAATATTAAGAGGCCACCTCAGAAACACAGGATAAACAAATCAATGACTAAAATTTGCAACTTAGGACCAAAGATAAATACTTCAGTGCGGATGTTAAAAAAATAATCATAATAAAGACTGCATAATCACACAAAATAAATCCAGTAGAAAATCCAACACTTAACAAAGAAATCATATTATGTCAAGGCAATTCATGGAAATGATGTGAACACTGATAATTTGAGGAAACAAACCTCCAATCTCAATGGGTTCTTGTAAAATTATTTCTGTCCATTTACAATATCTATGGGCCTTTTCAGTAATGAAACAAACATTTTTTTTCCCTGAATCCTGTTTCGGGGAGTTATTTTCATGCAGCAGCAAATGATAGAAAATTTATTTGAATCTACAAAAACTATTGAGTTAAGGCATACTGCGTTTATCAAATTTTACAGAGCAATAGAAAATTAGACCACTGTTAAATGCAATGAGTCACTTTTAAGAAATTTAAAACACTAATCATTCATATTGTGATGTATTTGTGTGTAATTCAGAACGGCCAGGAAGACTTGCCACATAGTGCATGAGTGAGATCAATCATTCGCATTATCTTGCATCTCTGAAAAGAACTGCACATGTTGTGGGTGTTGTGAAACAACTCAGTGCTATGCTGTCATTGTGTTGTCTGCTCAGGACTGAACATTTTGACAAGATAATAAAAGAAACCATGGGCACAGTCCTGATTGTATCTTGTGAGAGTGAACATCAGTTGGTGAAGACATGTGTACTAAAGTGTTAAAGTGTGGAACAAGCAATGGAGTCAAAATCTTCACAGCAGATATAGTGTATGTCATGAGACTGGAAAGAGATGTATCAAATATCAATTTTTTCATACTCATCATTGGTGATGATGGAAAAAAATGTGAGTGTACTTTTTTCACTTTGGTGAAAACTTTCCTTAGCTACCACTTTTCCATGCTTCGGTCTTCAGTTTCAAAGACAATTCCGGTGACTTTTACTGGCCAGTAAAAATCTAATTTTTTTCAACGGTTTTCTTTGACATCTAACTCATACACCATCCAGACACATGATATATTCATGTGGTAAACAAGAAGAAAGATGATCATTCAAAAACTTACCAGAGGGCACCTTTTCTACTGCCTGTGTATAGATCTTCAAACACTCACCAACTGCTTGTCTTCGGTGTCCTGCAAATATTACAAAGAACAAAAAAATATATTGGGAATATAAGAAAACTAAACAATCAACAGCCAGAATGTACAAGATTATCCCATTTTGATAAACAAATTAAATTTTGATAACAAACAGAATGCTATCATTACACAAACCTTGAAACCTTAGATTGAACAAAAAAACAAACAAACAAACAAAAAACAGGAGCTCAAAAAAGAATCTATCCAGAGCTATAAATGGAACTACATGTGGTATTATACATGTACTGACATTAAATTTTTTTCATAATATTTACTAGTTTCCCACTCTTTTTTTAAGAAATGTTTGTTTTCAATCCAAATGAGAATATTCTCTGCATACCTAATGCCATTTTCTTTATATTATTCAGGTGGTGTAAGGCAAGTCCATTCCATACTAATGGAACTTCAGGATAGAGATCCTGTAGGCTGAAAAACAAAGAGAATAATGGACATACAATTTGAAAACATGCTTAAAACCTATATGCATATTCACGCATTCATGTGATCTGCTGAAATTAAATGATCTGTTGGCTTCACATTTTGAGCCATGTGAACTACATAATGCAATATCATGATGTTGATTCTACAGTAACAAGCTTACATCTATGCTTTAATAGTGAGATTAAATATTGCTGAATCACAACCAATGAGGCAGACAAACTGTTCTGTAAAAGAGAAATGAACTAAAATGAAATATCAGGAGAAAGAGCCTAGTTGCCCTAAGACACACCAAAAATGCCCTCTGAAAACCAGAATGAGATATCGATAAGAATGTTAAGATCAAAACATGTTCAGATTGTAATTAGCAGTGCAGGGAAAAACTTACTCTTCCACGATGGTTTTGTGTAGAGATCTGGCTTCTTTGTATCGAGAGCAAACGTATAAAAGCTTCATGTGAAATTCTGGATTGCCTGTGAAAACACATTTGACCCTTTTTTATTCATGAGAAATAACATTTTACAAGTTCATGAAAATTTAAGATGCTATCTAGCAAAACATGACTGCTCCATCTGCTCTAACATAATGAAAAACAAGTTATTTGGTGAGAACAATACATCATGAAAAATGTGTAATATGTATTCAAAATAAACAATAAGTTCCCTATCTCCTTTTCCTCCCTAGTAGAGGAAAGTTAAAATTCAGGAATTCACAACTCACTTGTCTTTGGAGGTTAAATAAATAAAGTTTCTCTACATACTTCTTTTCTTATAACTGCACTTTCATTGTAGTTTTCAAATCATAAGCAAATGTATAAATATTGCCTATCTGGCTGCTGAGAAGAAAAATTCCAACACTAACCTGGAAACATTTCAGCTCCTTTTTTGTAAACAATTTCTGATAACTTTAACTCCGGTACTTTCTCTTCTCCTTCTTCCTCATTTCCTTCTGTTTCTTTGGCCTCCGGCTGAGGACACAAAAAAGCTCCACTTTAACTTCAATCATTGCCTTTGAAAACAACCAGAGGTACAGACATCAAAGCTGAAGAAACGTCCTTCCACACAAAGTGAAAAAACAATATATGTATATACAAGCTGAGGTCAAGATGTGTGAATTATATAACCTAAACTTAGTAATCACTGAATTTCTTTTTGTTTATTCTTCATCATTCATGACTTTGAAAGTTGTTTGATAGTTTTATCACTACAATTAGAAGCAAAAGTAGTTCAAAAGTTAGGATATGCTTAAGTGTCACTTGTGACAAGTGACCACAAAATAAGGCTCACCCAGCTGGTAGGAGCAAAAAAAAAGACATGCACTTTTGTTATATCAGAATAGATATATGGGATTATCTAAAAAAATATATGACTATAAATTTCAATGATTATCTATATTTATTATCTCTGCAACCATACAGATTTCAACATGTAGTCACATACTATTGAGTGGTACTGTACCAAATGTAACAAAAAATACTGCTACCTGAATCTTTCTGATTTCTATTTACACAAAGTATAAGTAATGTTATGAAGCATGTCAAAAGAAACAGTTTTCAACGACTGTTGTTTCAAATCTTAGTGCAAATAATTAAACACTTCTCCAGTGTAGAATTGACTGAGAAAAAGAAATTTACTTGATTTGTGGCAATTCCAAGAATGTTCTTTCTTTTGATAATTTGCTTGGCTAATTCAAGCTCCATCTGAAACATCTGGAAGAGACAGGGATAAAATGAGTGAGCTTCATAATCAATGCAGTTGCAATAGGAATTACATGTAACAGAACTTTAATTTCATAGTTTGATAGACATTAGAGATGATAACAATTTTAACAATTGCTTTCAAGTGATTTTAAAAATACTGTTATCTCATTTTAAGCAGTATGAATGATTTAATGGTATTGCCAATGATTTTTCTGGGTGGTAAACTGTAACTTAAGAACTCTGACAGTGGAAACTGGCAATAGCAAAAATGTATCACCCTTGTTATTTGATCCTCATATTAATTTTCTGTAAGATAGAAAATTCTTTGGCAAAAATTCTCACTATCTAGTGATTTGTTGGCATATTTCTCATGCAAAATTCTCAGCCTTCTTAAGCTGCAAAACTGGAACAGTATAATTCATAATACATCACATGACCAGGGGAAATGAGCTGGATGGCCAAGGGGACTTCATTGATAGAACTGAAGTTACCAGATCACAGGAGTTAACTTTGAGCGTGAAGATCACAGCATGGATGAAGTAGTGCTAAATCATTTTTCCACCAAAAAATAAACTACACTCATTTTTCGTTCAACTGACACCAACTACTACACATGGAAAAACTGACATCAGATTTATTTCATCCCATCATTGAATATCTTACATATGTTTTCTAACTAACAGCATCCAAATGAAGAGTAAGATCTTTCTGTAAATAAATGAGAACCACATATTGCCATGTTTTGTGAACTAGCATCTACTATGGAAATGAAGGCCTTACCTCAAGGATGATGAGCTCTGATTCTGGATTGGTCCTCTGACCTTTCAGAAGAATCTCTCTCGCTAACTCAGAGTTGCTGTTTCCCTCCGCAGAATTCTCCCACTGAGCAGCCTTAACCCATAAATCTAGAAGGATAGAGAAACCAAACATATTACTGAAATTAAAACACTAACAAAAAGGTACTTAGCTATTGTGCACACTGTGTCTCTGTGTCCCAAAATTTAAAGAATGTAACTACACAAAAGAGGTTTTACTATGTCTTTAGCATTATTAATTGTTATAATTAGTACTTGTATTATCAATATATTGCCACTGAGTCCAAACAATAAAACACTATTCATTATCTACTTGCAAATGAACAAGGCAACGATGTATAGTCTGTTTTTCTCTGCTACTATAATGCACCGAGTCTTCTCCTGTTTGTGTTTCCTTCTGATGCAAACTCTAAGATTATTGACTCAAGTAAAAGCATGACTGTAAAATAAGTTATTCCAAATCTGCACCCCAAAGGTATCTAAATTTTAATAAACTTACCTTCATTGTGTGAGTGTAATTTTAAAGTTTGATTGTATAACCTCGTCACATACGCCTTTTCATTCTGTGATAAATAGAAAAAAAAAGTGTAATTTCAACATAGCGACAAATGAAATGAAGAAGTTAAACTAAGGTAAAGCACTCATCTGCATGTTTCTTTCTTTTTTTTTTTCTATGTTATTTACTTCCACATTACTTTGTTTTAAAGAAAACTGACCAATAACATCATGAATATAAATACTACGTAAGAGGCCTTCCTGAGATAAACAAGTTCAGATGGATGAAAGGCAAAACTAACACTGACTGCAAACAAGAGGTCTGTGCTTTCTTAGTCAGCGATCAGAACTGAAAAAATAATAATCAGTTGCGCTTTTAAGCTTGTAATATTGGAAGAGACGTTCTCACACAGACACTATATCATGTCTTTACAGACTAGCAGCCAACAACATCACAATCAGAACAGTGAGCTGTAATGGTGAATGATGGGAATGCATACCAGTACTCTGCTGAACTCAATATGCCTTTCCCAGATGTTAAGATCCTCCTGGAAAAGAAATAAAAAAACATGTATTTAAACAATGTCAGTGGATGATGGAGGCTAAAAGGTCATTAACAAAATATGGGTGACGCATCATACTATGTTTACAAAAATTCGAAGTATAGCTCAAGTGATACTATCAAAAGTATCCTTATAATATACATTTTGAGTTATACAAATATTTAACCCAGACAAGGGTATGTTTCATTAACTTTAAATAATTCAATTGTCATACAATATTTATAAAACATACAAAGATACTTGTCTCAACTCCTTATGACTGAATCAATCCCACAAGCTTGATAAAGATGACTGATCAATTGTAAATCTAACCATGGCTAAGTCACTTACCGGAAATCTTGTGGTGGCCAACTATGAGAAGAAAAAGACAAAAAAAAAAAAACACTTTCAACTAATTGTGCATGAAAAAATAAAGAATGGAATATGTACTCATTCAGCTAAAGAAGCTGATGACACTAGAAACAAATTCTCTGAGCGAGAAGTGATAAAATTCCTTATTTATTTTCATTTCTTTTTTCCACTTGTGTCATGCACACAAATATTATGTGAATAGTTGACAATTTAGATTCCTTTACAACTTCCCTATTCCTAGCATGGAAAAAAAAAAGAAAAGAAAACTGAAACATCGAACTATTAAGAAAAAGGCAATTTTCATTTAAAACT
The DNA here is from genome assembly GCA_039654565.1 of Peronia peronii. Taxonomy (NCBI): domain Eukaryota; kingdom Metazoa; phylum Mollusca; class Gastropoda; order Systellommatophora; family Onchidiidae; genus Peronia; species Peronia peronii. Next base: position 10,657 of record JBCEWB010164242.1, on the reverse strand, counting down.
GAGTTTTCATATTATATTTCAGCTCTAAATGAAAATTGGGTAACAATTCTATTTTTCTGATCATATCATACCATTTCTGGTATCCTACTACTATAATACTTACTCTGAACAATTTATGAATACGATCAGCAATAGACTTTTCAATATCACGCTTTTTTGTATCTTGTCCAAGTTTCTGTGGAGAAAAAAATGAAGAAACAAGAGTTCATTTAAATTATTATGAACTGCAGTAAATTCTAGCCAGTTAAAATATTTCTCTTTATGACACAATCACAGTGACTTAAAGAAATTTTCCAAATATCCAGGAAACTTTACAAGATGGAAAGAATGAACAATAATTACTACTGAAAAAATTTAAAATGGCTTATGAATAAAGCAGCGGCACGTTGCAATATAAATTCCCAGATTTATCCAAATTCCATCCCATCTGATGGGCCCATGCAGATAACTAAAGAATATGGTTTATTTACCTACCTTACGGCGGAATTTCAGCAGTTCCAAGAGTTTTGTTTCATACTGAAAGAAATTTAAAATATCAAAGCTAAAAAAATAGACCTAAAACCATGAGGCCTCAAAAAGGCAAACGTAATTTTGAAAGGACATCATTGGTTGAAAAGAAAAGTGAGAACATTTTTGTTATTGCAAACTGACATAAGAACAGTCCATGGAAAAACAGATGTGAAATGTGAATCTTGAACTGCCAAAGTTATATTACATTATCTGATGCCTTTGGCTGTGCATAAAGCGAATGGCTACACAGTTTGCAGTCATTATTTATTTACACCACTCAAGATATGAATGGAACTACTCCAAGAATTATCTTCTGATATCATTCTTACTATAAAAATATAATTAAGTAAAATAAAATAAACAAGGAAATAAGAAATCCTTTTCTGCCAGGATGGGAAAATATTCTTAAAAAAAAAAAAAGATCTGCTTCATGCAGGATTCTCTGATTGGGCACTGCCAAAGTTACTTTTTAAACTTTTTTCGGTCTAAAATTTACAGATGAAAAATTTCACATACATGTAATTATCATTATCTCATTCAATTTTAGAGAATTCTGGGTAACTGCAATTTAAAAGTACTTAACTGAAATAAATCTCTAGATAGTAATGACACCACTTCATTTTTTAATATCACCCAGAGATTACAAACCTCAATGTAATTAAGATACATTGGCTTGGTCTTGGTAAGCTGGCGCAGTCTGTACTCATAGCTCTCTCGATTCTTGAGAATGATCCTAGTAACAAAAAGACAAATGGCATTCATCTGCATAAATTCATAAACAGTTGAGTATGAGATACCACAAAGCAAAATATCTATCTATGACATTTAATTCATTTATAAGATAAAACGTTAGCAAGAACTAAACTGATTCAACAAATTAAATTATCACATCATAAGATTAAAACTGAAATTATAAGGAGCAATGGTCTTGCTTTTTTTTTTCATTTATTTATTTTGTTAGATGCTAAGCATTAAGTTTCGATACAATTGTTATCTTTTCGCGTTTTATATTACTCTCCTGAATAAAAAAATATCAACAATGACAAAGAGTTTCAATTTAATTACTATTTCCGATCAAGGCATTACTATGCAGTTGAACTTGGGCAGGATTTACACTGTAAATCTATTCCATCCAAATTAAAGATTATTTTCAACCAAATATTTTTAGATTTTATGTATCACTTCAAATTCATCAGATTATGCCAGCTCTCCCAGCCCTCTTATCTCTTCTGCCTTCTTGATGTTCATATGACAGTTAGTATTATAATATGGCAATCAAACACTCTAAAATCAGCATCGATTCAGAAAATGACAAACAGCCTCTTTCTATCATTTCTTTATGAAAAAAATGAAACTAATAATATACTGGCAAAAAAAATGTTTAATCTCATTACAGATAACAAAATGAAGCGAAGATAACATAAAATCTGAGTCAAGAAAGCTGAAAGCTATAACGCTACAGAATACTCCCTGAAAAAAAAAAGAAAAAGAAAGGATCAATAAAATGTCCAAACTGTTTGGAAGCGACTAGAACCCTTACGTGGAGATTTTAGTCTCAGGGCTGTAACTATAACCTCTGATGAGGCAAAACACTATAATTGCAGATGAAGCAAAGTAGCTGAAAGACTAGGATATGTGATCTAGAAGACTAGTAAGTGTTCACAGGTAATCCACCACTAACGTTAAATTTGATGGTCTAAGTTTGGCTAATAGGCTTATTCGCTGCCAAGAATGCGTGTAAACATTTATGTTTCAGCATGCCTTGATTGCAGTATTGTGCTGCATAAGATCAAGATTGGGATCTAAGGCCTGCATTATAGCTAGATCTAGATCTCTCCACATTTCCACCCATTCCTAAAGAAAAATTAAAAAGTACAGCAAACAAAATCAAAATTCCATCAACAGTACACAAGTGAGACACATGGAAATTGGTCCACTTCATTTCCATATTATTACGTTAAGGTAGAAGTCGTCCGTGGCTTATTGTCCATCTTTCTATCATGCATTGTATGACCATGGACCCATGACAAATATTTTTAATATGAGCAAAATTTCAAAGCTAAAGAGTTCTGTTCAGTGATCTTGCTTCTTTCATTTTTCTTGATAATTTACCTAAATTTAAGCCTAAAGTGCATCGATTATTCACAAGACTGCTCTCAAAAAAGTAGAAGAATCAAATCAAAGTCACAGATTCAACAGCCGCCCAAACATGTACAAGTCCGGCATCGAGCCTGGCCATAAGCCAGACCTCGAGTCTTGTCTTGAGCCTGGCCTGAGGGTATTTTTTGAACATATACGCATCAATCACACCTTAGGATATTTCATGCGCCAAATATTGGCCGCTCTGTTTAGTTAATCAATCGTCTCAATATACAAAGGCTCTTTCATGAACACAAACGCGACAGACAAACAAAATGCTGTCTATTCTCTGCAAATGAAAAGAAAAAAAAAATGCGGGGTTAAAAACAGAACTTTCTGGCTTCTTGAATGAAATCCTTTCACTCACTCCAACCTTCTCAAAGAATACTGTGGTTGTATCCAAATCATTTTCATATCTAGCTGCGTACGGATGAAGAAACCTACATGGGACTGTTGAACCTTTAACCCTTTGATTAAAGAGCAGGACACTGTGACGAGGACAGCTGTTTTGCCCTAGAAACATTTGACAGCCACTTTGAAGTTCCTTGCCACAAGACATTTATATGAAAACTTGACATTTTCAACATACATATCACCTTGAGCAAGCTCTGACTACTCTGAGTGAAATCATTCCTGAGACATGCAGGGCACACGCAGGAAATTTCAACAGGCTATCTATTCTATAGTCTGTATATTGATCTAACAATTTATCATCTCTTAAGTAGGGATTCTGGAAACAGTTCGGCATTCTATCGGGTCAAACAGGAAGGTATGTACAAGTATGGCTCTAACTAAATCTGTAGTCCATAGACAACCTGGAAGACCATGATAACATTGACATTACATCTAGATCTGTCATGTCACACTGTCCCAGTCCCAGTGGTCCAAGTTAGATTATAGCACAACTTAAGGCAGGAAGATTAAAAGTCTGCTAATTTTAAAAAGGAAAAAAATATTTAATTACTACGAGGTCCTGGATCTAGATCTAAATCTACTAGATCTAGGTCTGGAGTCTAAATCTAAATCTCAGTGAAATTTATCCCCTATCCTATCCATCAGAATATATACTTACTTTGTCTCCTTGGTTGTGAATAAACCAATCCTGTTCATTTCTTGTAACTCTGGGATCATCTCCTCCAGAGTCTGATGAACGTATTCAGCCATGATTATTCCTGTTTTTCGGTTACTGCCAGTCACAAACGATTGAAGGACTATGTTGCTTTCCCGGACAAAATCAAAACAATAACACCATGCTTTCCCTCGAGGCTATATTCGTGATTTTACATGGCAGTCCAAGCAGTTTCGTGAGATGTAGTAGAGCAAAACTTTCGCATCTTTCATAAGACAAAATTATTATAACTTTTCGTTGCATAGGTTACAATCGTTGCATTCATTAATTTATTTAGAATCTACTTATTTTCTATCATTATTTATTATTCATTTAGTACTTTTATTATATATATATATTTATTTATGTATTTATTTATTTATTTATTTATTCATTCATTCATTCATTCATTCATTCATTAGTTTATTATGAATTTATCATGTATCATGTATCAAGTTTTTTTGTTTTTTTTTTCATGTTCTCATCTAGGGGAAGGCGGACGGAAACTTTAATAGTAAAACAATAAAGGCCTTGAGCCCATTTTTTTTTATCTTTTAGTACTCCTTTTAAGCTGCTCCTCAGGACATCTTTGTGATGCTGACATGGATATGATGACAACCTCTGCCGTGGCCCGACGTGCTTACAAGAAAATGGCCGAGATAGCCTAATTTAGAAAGACTGAAAGGCCTACAAAAACTTAACCTTAGTCATGTATCATTTTTTTATTCTTCACTACGCTCGCCGATATAAGTTAAGTTTTATTACATTTGTAGTTAGTCCTTTAATTGAATCGGTGATCTATATTCTACCTGCAAGACATGGCATTTGTTTGTGACGTTGACTATAATGTATTGTCATGTTTATGCGTTGTCTAACTTTTGGTGAGGGCAAATTAATCTGAGATATCTTTTATAAAACAAATAAACAAAAAAAACAAAAAAAGAGCTACACTGCTGAAGCATCACCTTCCCATTCTCTTCACCGGCTCATATCTTTTCTTCTCAAAATAGAGAGTTTGCTCAGAAACCCAGCTATCATGTACCTACTTTGGAATGATTGCCAGTTCACCTTCTAATCTTGCAGCCTTCGCTGAGAGCGGAGGATTCGATATTGGCCTAGGCCAAAGATATTAGAATAGTTATTCTACTACTACTATCTTTGGCCTAGGCGCTACACTCACAGAGGCTTCGCCTTAGCTTCGCGTATCTCTTACCTTTCTTTTGTTAATGTTGTTTTCAAACGAATCAATAGAAGGATAATGATTAGCCTCTGGTGGAATCATTAGGTATGAGAATCAATTGTCTTTTCATCTGAAATTCATCTCAAAACTGGTGACAAAAACAGATAGGCCTTCCCCAGGAGTAGATTCGTCTTTCAGCTAATTCAAGACAATCAACGTAACAATCTCTCAATGCTGTTTCCTATCCTCATTTTTTTTTCTTTTTTGCTTTGTTTTTGTTTTTTAAAATCTTAAATTCTGTGTAAACTAAAGAAAATTAGGACTACGTGCAAAAAAAAATTTAAAATAAAAAATCACTTGCTTTCCCCTCGACGTTGAGAAACTAAAGGCCCTCTATTCATGGGAGGGTAAAAGCAATACTATGATCTCATATCTGAATTGTTTGACTGTTTGTTTACCTGTATCTTCAGCGTTCTCTCTTTATGTAATCTTTCATTCCTAAGAATATAGGATTATCTCGGCTCTTAGCACCTGCCCTGTGTTTGGTGAGAAGTGTTGCAAACCGAAATTTGGAATTTGCAGATTTTGCCCGGGCAGTGTCGTCTCCGTCTACTTTTCATCCGATTTTCAACTACCAAGAATTCTTTAACGTGCGTAACATACGCATAGGACCTCCAACATGTATTCGCCCTTACCCTTTTGCACTTGCCAATTCCAAAGCATTTAAATGTATAAACGCTTATCTCCCCTATTTACTGTGGAGGTTGTTGTCATTGAGAAATAATTTCTTAAGATTATTGTTAATGATTAATATTTAAACTCTATACATTGTGCGTGCATCGGAAGCACCACGATCAAGTTGAACTCAATATATTGGTACCGGTACTGAAAATAATGCATCTAAGATGAAGAAGTATCGGAGGGAAAGCAAACTAACTTTATTGTACAGAGTACGCACGATACTTATTAAGTTTACACATTTACACCAAGTAAAAAGTGGGGGTCGCCGTGGCTCTGTGGTTTGGCGTCTACTTCATGGTGAAAACAATTCGCGTCTGTGAGGTTGTGGTTGGGAGCGACTCGCGGGCTTTCCCACTGGGCGATGGGAGGACACGAAGATTAAAAACCTGCATTTTTTTTTTTTTTTCAGTGACCCAACGGTCCCCTGGCTTCCTCTGGGTAGGGAAGCCCGATGTCTCCTAGCCTTCTCGGATAAGGGCGAATATATTTCGGAAGTCCCGTGTGTACATCACGCACGTTAAAGACCCCTTGGCAGCTCAAAATCGATGAAGAGTAAGCGGAGTGCTGCTGTCCAGGCAGAATTTCCAAATTTCACATTTCTACCCACAAGAATTCTCACCAAAAAACAGGCAGCCTCTTAAAGTCGAGATAATCCTTCTTTCTAAGGATTGAAAGGCTGAAGAAAAACAATAAACCATGTTAAAAATACTTGTACAACAACGGAAAACACGGTGTCTGCTCCGTGTGGAAAAGACAAAACAAGATAAGATGAACTTTATTTGTCCTGAAAAGGAAATAACTGATGAGACGTAGTATACATGCAAGATAAATTCACACTCAAATGTATTTAGACAATATATATATATTCGAGATAAGTCCTCTTTCATGTTTACCTTAAAAACCGGACCTGTAATTCAGATATTAAAATATATTTAATCAGAGGCCTCCTGACAAACAGTGAATTTCATTTTAATTGATTTATGAAATACATGTACACTTGTGCTCAAGTTACACGTGAATAGGGAAAAAAATTTAAACCACGCTGAAAACTTGTCTTGCTCGAATTCATCGGGACTATGATGCATTTCAATGAGGCTTTTCAGCAATAATCTCTCTAAAATATTATTCTGAGTCGTTTCTCAAATTTTCGGTAAATTTCAGTTTCTCGGTTGTCGTAATTAGAACTGTTCTTTTCTTTGTCTTTAATTTGAGGCAGTTGTGATTCCCTACGTAGCAGCAGTTGATATTCGAACTTAGCAATTTTTGGCTTTTCGTACTTTGTCTAGTAATTCGCATGTAAAACAAAATGCCATTTAGACAAATCTTGAAATATTAGAGTTGTCAAAGTATAGATATTTCTCGAAAAATCAATTAACCCTGATAACGACATTGCGTTGGTTTACTTTTCATGAAATTGGCACGTAAGACAATTTTGCATTTATAATATAAAGATCGACATGAGAACGTTCTTTTTCATTGCCTGCCATAATTTTCTCTACAAGTCGAGACCAACAGATGAAAGCAACGATGATCTCAGTTACTGAATACTGATTACCGCAAATACATCTTCATTTATGATTGTAAGTAAGCTACAATGTTACTGCAAATAGCAGCGAAACAGCAATCAAACAGCATGCACTGCACTGAATTAAAAAGAAAAAAAAAAAACATAAGATCAACCAGGTAGTTTTTGCAGGTAAACAATGGAATTTAAAACACTGAGTGATTTTCATGGGCGAAAAAGTAAACACACTTCTGACAATAAACCCGGCTTACATTTTGAGATGAGTCTAATTCAGAAATGTACAAACTACAATCCCACCCCCCCAACCCCTCCCAACACAGGTCATCTAGCAACACTAGGAAATGAGCGTCTAACAAGTGAACGTTTATCAGTGTAATATCAAAAATACCATTTAGTGAAGCAAGGTGCATCCAAAGGTTCGCTCAATAAGGACCAAACAGTAGTTGTTTATCAGTGTTAAGAGCAGGTTTCATTCATTTGTTGTAGGCAGTCTTATCTAATCAGTCAAGTTCTGCCTGAGTCCTTTACCGACTCAGCGACCATCAGCAGGGAATAAAGACGGCTGACGTAAATTTGAAGCGCTAGTGGCTGAGATCTTGAAGGACAAGTCCGTGAGTAAATCTTCAACAAAAAAAAAGGTCAGCTCAGTTGTTGCCAAAGCCTATTTGAAGGCTCCCCTCGTTTCGTGGTCCCGGTCTGTTTCTACTACGGAAGTCGCGAAAATGGCACATATCGATTACTGAATGATTATATTGCTAATTTAAGTCTGTTAGAATGTATCCCTACCCTACCCCTACCCCTAATCTAACCTAAACCTAACTCAGCCCTGAAGTAAACAGCACAACACCAATAAATAATCAACTAAGAAAGTTTATTTGCCATTTGAAACACTCAGACAACATCAACACAGTCATAATCGTATTGACAGTAAATAATCTACATCATTTAACTGGGATACAGTAATCGATATGTGCCATTTTCGCGACTTCCGTGGTAGAAACAGACCGGGACCGCGAAACGAGAGGAGTGCCATTTGAATGTTTAAATCTCCTTTGACTCAGTGGCAAAAGATGTTTAAAAATTAAACTTTATGTCGATCAGTTGTGATTGTTTCCTGTACGAGGGAATTCTTATAGTTATAGGGTCACTCTATTAGTTTGAATAACTCTGTAGTCTCAGGTCAGGTGGCCTAATGTCTCCATTCATCCATCCGTCCATGAGCAATTGTCATCTATAAGCGTGCGTTTGATCACGGTTACAGCAGGAGGAGTTGCTTCTCTTAAACCCCACGAAACGATTCGGTCGACACTGACGAATCCAAGGGTGACCGCACAGTCACAGCTGCATCTCTTTTCCGCCCATTGTTTCTTCTTTGATCTTTCAACAATAATGTCATCACACTATTCATTCAGGTAGGCCTACTTCAGCCCTGTATCGGTCCCAATTAAATGACCAATACCAGTTGGCTAGAAATCATTTCCATTTGCATTTCAGTCTTTAAACTGTCATGTGGATAATCAATATGACCATATGTTTCTTTGTCGACGAGTAAAATTTTATTAAGATCTAAAACTTTGACAGTAACATGACTGTCAAAAACATCTGCAAAACTGGGAGTACGTCTTTGCAGCGGTTTTGTTTAGATATATATTTCGGTTGTAATAGTAGAACACAAGATTTCGGGAAAAACCCGACGGGATTTCCCATCTGAAGTACAGCCAAGAAGTGAAGCCAACTTGTGGCACTTGCTGTCTCTCGACTGAGCAAGGTAAGATAAGATGTCAAATCATCTTAACATTGAATTTTACTGAAGTCATTTGACACCTCAAGCTGGGTAGGAATGGGCAAATTTATGCATATGCCATAAACTGGTACTGTCAATTTCCCCTTTACTGTGTCATACACTCTAAAATACCATCTGAATCCAACTCGATTCCCAGATTCTCCGCACTTCGACTCAAGAACAAGTTCTTGCTTCTTAAAACCACTTGTTACCACACCTCTCGGTCGTAAATAATCTTGTAGCTCTGAACAGGATTTGATCTTGAAGTCTATGGTCACGGTGAAGGAAGATAATTTCATAGAATACTGATATAATTTATCGGCAATCAAGCACATCAACAGAATCACAGTGGCGGCCCAGGTGCTAATTCTACTGTTAACAAGATTTTGCCTCATTTCCAGTCTGAGCCGAGGCCGCAAATACGTCAGACGTTTTCCTACGTAATAGTTTATATTCGACTAAGCACAGATCTGGAAATCCCCGGCGGAGTGTTTGTACCCCCTACTGAAAATAGAACACTCACTTATGTATGTTTCGCTCCACCGCGAAATCCCATAACACCAGTTAAACGCAAAACTTCGGGCAAAACGCGACACCGGAAGCACGTCATACTTTTTCCTGCGTCATTCAATCATTAACACTACTCACTACTACTATTATTTGGAGGGCATCTAGGTTGAATAAGCTCACAGTGAAGAGCTTTAGTCACACATTTCTCCCACCGTAGTAGGGTCAAACCGAAAAATGAGACATTTGTGAATAGTTTGGAGTGTTTGTACCCCCTGCTAAAAATAGACCCCGGTATTTCCAACCTTTTGCTTGGTCGGAACAAATATATTATTAACACTACCCACTACCATTATTATTTGGAGAGCGTCTAGGTTCAATAAACTGAGTCTATCATTCATGGCGAGGAGTTTTCATCATTAATTTCCTACCCGCCGTAACAGGTCTAAGCCAAAAGTGAGGCAAAACTTCCTGGGTCGATGGAATTTCCTTAACAATTGGTGAACTCTGTAGTTCTCCATGTCTGTACTTTCAATCTCTTTCTTTTTTAAAGTAACCGCACGGTGCTATATCTCCCGTTCTGGTACCCATGTGGGATGTACAACTGCAGAAAAGATTCGCACAACTTTTTGTATGTGCTATCTCTTAGTACATGTCTGCTCTTGCAAGATGCAGGAGAATTTTTTTGTGTTGGTAGCATAATGATATTCAGTTATAAATCTTGTTCGGTTACGACAAGTTGTAGTCATCAAGAGTACCAGTGTTGTAGGAAAGTAAGCCTTCTTGTCAGCTTTTCGACAGCTGGTCTATTCGTTAACCTAAATGTGGAATATATATATTGGACAGGGAGAGGGAGGGGGGGGGGGGGGGGGGGGAGGGGAGG
>JBCEWB010164220.1:0-10375 GCA_039654565.1 Peronia peronii | reverse complement strand
CATACATACATACATACATACATACATACATACATACATACATACATACATACATACATACATACATACATACACTCGGTACATACATACGCAAATACAAAGATACATAAATACATAGATAGATACACAGATAGACACACTGACAGTTACATAGATAAATAGTTAAGTGCGTTGGTAGGTAGGTTTTTTTCTTTGACCTCTCGGCACGGTTACGTTTGGGTCAACAATAAGTATCATTCTCAGCTCTACTTCATCAAGTTATAAGGTAACGACGCTTTGTGTCTATCAAATTTGATACAGCTCCACTCGGGCATAAATTAGATGTCAGTTTCTAATTATACATTTTTGTCTCTTCTTGCCCCTCCCCTTTTTTTTGTATTAGTCTTAATAATTGTTACACATGTGGCGTGTCCATAGTGTCGTGTCATCTTTTCTTTTCTTTTACCTTTTTATCAAATCGATAACAAACAAACAAGCAGGCAAACATAATATTTATGAATGGAGATTATCAGTGGCTGAGAGGTGCTGCCACTAACCCAGCCATCACAAAGGGAAGAAGTCAATGAAGTAGACATGGTAAAACATTCACAATGATGTGAGAAAGACTGGATGGCATCAAAAGTAAAGCAGACACAGCAATCTCTGTGGCAATCACCTTGAATCCTCTCCAACCCAGTGTAACACACCGGTACTTGACACACAGATATGAATGGCTTCAAGAAATGGAAAGTGGGGAGGATTCGAGAAGTATGTGTTTTAAGGAGAAAGTATTTTAGGCCACAGTTAATGTAAACCAATATTCAATCAGCACAGGTGATATCATAGCAAGCCTGTTTTACTAGAAATATAATTCTGTTAAAGGATGCTCTGGTTGTCTAGGATTACGTTCCGACGCCGAGGGAAGGAGAAAGGCACATTCTGTGCTTAGAAGAATTGTTAACCCTAGAAGTGAAGGGATGTTTTTTTTTTGTGAGGACTCACATACTATACTTTATGTATGAATTAATTTCCAAATAGTCTGCGTTGCTTTACCAAGATATCCATCTGTATTGCCATAAATTTAGACCTGTAGCCGTCATTTCTTTAGCATGAATAAGCAGCATTATGGAAACTCTAGCAGTATAGCATTTTGTCCTGACACTTGTAGGGTTAAATACTATTGAACTGATTTCCAAAAATGTGCATACTATGATGAGGGAGAAAAAATCAACATCACAGTTGAATACCCCTCTTCCAGTTATTATCTCGACAGCCATGATCCATTAGCTGTCTGAGACTTTTTTTTTTTTTTTTTTGATGAAATGGCTTTTTATACTGTCATGGCAATGATAGGTTGAATAGTCAAAAAATATTTGGTTCGACAATGAAGGGCAGGAAAGATCAATACTGTCTTTGCTACGAATGCAGAATTCTTAGTGTCGCTGAGTCAAAGAAAAGGTGACAGATCAGACAGAAAAGACCAAAACCAAGAGTTTTGCCTGTACTTCCAAGAGATAAATTTGATTTGTATATCTTGCTCTTCTATTTTGTTTAGACCAATGAATATTACAAGACCTCATCATTATTCCATTATGATCACAAGGCCAAACCTGCTATGTTTGGGATGAGGACGAATTATCTACTACTACTATAACTATAACAGCTAGTACTACCACCGTCACTACTGCTTTCTCTATTACTAATACCAATATTTTTCCTGCCATCACTGCCACATCTACTGATACAACTCCTGCTACCACCATCACTACTACTACTATGTTATCTATTGCTGCTACTACAATTACCGTTTCCACTACTACTACTACAACTCTGACATAATCACCCGCAGGAGGCTGAAGAGCAAAATCTATACCGTATTGCTACTTCTACTGCTGCTACTGCTTTTTTCTACTTTTACTACTGCTATCTTGTTATTTTTACTGCTGTTGCTACTGCACAGACTGAAAGATCTAATTCCTTTTGCTTGGAAAAAAAAAGCTCAAAACATTTATGCAAAAACTAAGTCATTCTCTGCAAGGCATCTCTGCCGATACAGTAGTTATCTTTGCACTACGCACTAAATACAAAGCGGCCAGTTTCATTTTGGAAGACACAAAAATATCAAATTCTATGAACAGCTTTATGAATCACAAAACTCGCATTATTAATTTTCGCATTATTTTATTTACAGATAGTATTTATCATTAGAAGACCATTTAAAAAGTCTTAGTTGTTTTATGTTGGAAAATTGTCCTTTCCTAAACTGAGGTTTGTGTTAGAGGTCATAGATCAATATTACCTTCTCTGCCAGGTGGTTTCATCAGTTTGTAAGAAAAATATGCCATTCGTACATATCTCGTAATGATTCTTTCCTATATAATTTTGACAGCCATCTTTAGTTGTTCTTGTTTTTGATGAGAAAAATGATGGACATGTGTGAGATGCTCGCTAAACTAATTGATGTCCGTTATAATAACTAAGAGAGACAATTGACGATATCGTAGCAGATGGAATGATGTAGGAGGAAACATGGCAAAAAGAAAGAGAATCGAATCATCATTTAATTGCGATCCATGAATGAAATTTGCCTACCGGGTTTCATGTTTATCATTTCCCCTTAATCACACTGAAGCAAAAGTGATACCGATATGTTTCATTTCTCGGGCCAATAGGCGGGAATTAATTGTGGATCAGATTTTTAATTAATAACGAAGAATAGAGCATGTCATAATGTAGGCAAGTGTTGACTTTTAACTCTAAAACCAGTAAGCTATAATATTAAGTATAAAACCATAACTTCTCTTTCTTTTTACCTCCTTCAGTACCTTGCTCATAAATAAATCTACAAACTGAAAACTGCTTTAGATCGACAAGAGCAGATCTGGAATCAAGCATAACTCGTTTCACTCACGGAATATCACATCCGATAATTCAAACTTTTTGCCTAGGGTATAATCCAAAATGATTTAATGCCTGCAAAAAAATGCAGGCACAAATGCATCACCTAAGACCGTCACAATCCTTTCCCGGAACTCAGCCAACATGACAATGTATTTCCTTTCCGTCGGTCGCTGTACCGCCTGGCCCATCATTATAATCCCTTGACGGTCATGCTCCTCAGGTCATATTTCTGACGACAGTTCATTTCCACGATTACTAATGTAATTATATTGATTTTTCTGTTTAAAACTTGTCTTTCAATTGTGTTGTCTTTCTTGTATTAAAACTACTTATTTGACATTTTTTTGTGGTCTCTCTTTTTCCGTGTTAAACTCGGTGTTTTAATTAAACTGTCTACGCTGTTTTAAAAATTGTGATTTAGTTATCGGTATAATATTTTTTTTTCTTCACTTACATGTGAAATTTATTACTTTAGTAGTTTATTTATTTATTTATTTATGTATTTATTTATTTATTCATTTATTTATTATTTATTTACTTTATATTATTGTTGCATCTATCTGTAAATTGGTGACTGAATTCTTTGATCTTTTCTGTACTGAACTTATTGATTCAATTTTATTGTTTCTTCTGCATTTAGACGAATGAAGTACTTCCGTTGCCTCTCGTGTAAATTAATGATTATATTCAAATGCATTCTCGACATCTCCGTATTTAAATCAGTGATTTTATTCTTAAGTCATTTTTTCTGTAGGTATAGGCGAGACTCATTCTATTATCCTTTCAGTTTTCATTTAAAATCGGTGTTTAAATCTTTTTGTCTTTCAGATATTTGAATAGATTGTTCAATTCGGACCGTGAATTTTCAATGTTTTGAAAATAGTTATTTAATCTTATATCTTATGTATATTAAAATGAAATAATTGGTTTCTGTTTTTCTCACGTAAATAACTTAGTATATCCATTTTGTTGTCTTTCCTGTATTACAATTGGTGATTCTAAATGTTTGTGCCACTACTATCTCTTTGTCTCTCATTGGAGTGACCATTATGTCTCAAGGATTTTAAACAACATAGACAATTTAGCTTCAGACAGAAACATTTAAAATTTTCCTCTCAAGCCGAAAGCCCAGGCATTTACTCAACAGAACTATGAGAGAGTGAACGATAGTAATCGAGACGATTGAATTCATAGATATTTGAACCGTAGAAGCCGGGCAGATCACGATGACATACTAGGGTATCATGAGGTGCAACCACAAAGAACTGATTTCTGTTTTACTACCTCCTTTCGTTACGAACAATCTCTGAGAACTTACAGCTTTTTTTTTTTTTAACCGGAAAATCATGAACCTGTCCTGGGCAATCACATCGACTCATAACCTTGGCCTTGCCTCGGCCGTTAGTTTTTTGGCTTGACCCTGTTACGGTGGGTGGGAAATGTATGACTAAAACTTTTCGCTATGAATGACAGATTCATAGCCTAGTGAACCTAGATGCTCTCAGAATAATGCTAATAGTGAAAAGTGTTAAATTTAATGACGTAGGAAAACACCTGAGTTACATCCGCGTCGGGTTTTTCTCGAATTCAGATACATTAAACAACAATGTTAGCGAACTCAAACATTTCAAATAACGTTTCAAAACTTCATCAGCTGTTGCCTAAAAAGGGAAGTTATCGCATTAAGAACAATAATGAACAGATAGCAGGACTAGAGCTACTGCTGATACTTTCTGTAGAAGAAGAAATCAAGAAAGATCAAGATGAATTGTACTTATACTGTCAAAAGCTTAGTGGCACCATCCATCCATCCATCCATCCATCCATCCATCCATCCACTTATTCATCCATCCATCCATTCAACTATCTATCTAGACATTAGTTGGGAATTCACAAAGATAGATTAAACTTTAGAATTTGTTTTAAGAGATAGTTGGATTATTATGTAAAGGGGCGAGTATTCGTGGAATTGCACTCAGAACTTGTCTGAAGTTAGGGTGCATTAAATGCTTTTGTCTGCAGCCTACATATGGTCAGATGAGAAGATGGATCATGAAGGGAACCAGTTTTCACACGCTTATATTATATAATGTCTCTTTTCGAAATGCAAAAAGCCATAGTATCTTTTCTGTCATGAATCATGGATATTCTGGATATATATGCAACTGTCATAAAAAGCTATAATTTTGCACACGAAATGTATTCCCTTTTCTCTGATGACGGATTGCCAAATGCTGAGTTTGACAGATTGTGCCACCAACGATATCATCACAAAAGATACCTGTAAACAGAACACCTGGAAACTGACTATACATTAGCTCTACATTCATGCGTTTCACAGTAATATCTAGTTCACAATATATAACGACGTCAACACGAAATCTTCCAAATTCTTTGTCATGCAAGAAAACTGCCACTAAAATAATGTAATATATTATAAATAATAATCATATTATCATACTAGGAAAACTTTGTAATGTGAAAATCGCTTAGTGAACTATAACTATCTACATAGTTTTTACTTCAATTTTAATCATCATGTTTTCATTGTTTAGAGCTGGGTTTTGACAAAACAAGAGGCTTCCATTTTGTCTGAAATCTTTCTTACCACCATAAAAGAGTGCAGTTAGTAAAATTTTGTTCAAAACTATATTTATATGGGATTTTCTTAATTGCTGTGATATGGGAAACCATCATGCTTTGCCTCATATATACCCCTCATCAAATGGCAGGCATTATCTTTCAAAATAAATGAATCATTGATTTTGCAAACCGCGACTGTCTCTGTCTTCCCTCCTTTTTCTTTTTGAGATTTTAAAAAAATTGTTTGTTTTTTGTTATGTGTTTGCTTTCTTTGTTTGTTTTAATTTCATTTTTTGTTTTTGTTTTTGTTAAGCTTCCCATGTTGTTAACAGAACTTGCCACTGAGGGTAAATTTAATTAACTTTAAAAATAATTTGAAACAACATCTGACATCTCGGGAAAAAATGGAAACTTAGGAGTATGTAGGATAGATCAGACTGCACGATTCTTAGATGACCAGTAGACTGATACGGTAATTTGTTCTATCTTCTCCAAAACTTACCAACATATTTTCGACATATTTTGCACACTGACTTTCCTTGACATAAGAAACAACATAACAGAAGCTTTTCATTGCATCTCTTTTGCTTTTTGAGAAAAAAAAGATAACAAATAAAAATAGTACCATTTTCAAAAATTCATTTTAAAAAAAATATCAAGAAAACTCAAATTTCCTAGTGCAGTTTTTTAAATGTAAATATTACGAGTTAGAAATGACATGCAGTTTTAAACGGTTTATATAGCAGTAATGGAGGAAATAGATTTTGAAAAATTAGACCAAATTCAAGATAGCGGCGGTTTCCATGGCAATCAGACACGCTAATAAGTTCGCAAGGACATATTCTGAGTCAGACAAACATGCCAAGTACATATGCACATAGTAGAATGACCTAAGGTGAAAGGCAAAAAATAATAATAACAAGAGTAATAAAATCAGATGCCCTCCCCCCCCCCCCCTTCTTTATTTAGTGTTGATTGCTGCCCACACAAGACAACAGACATGACAACCAGCTGTATGCCATTCAGTGAGAGTGCTAATGTCTGGCAGTTTGGGAACGGATATGTCTAGGAGATTAAAAGAAAACTGCCACATATAATTAGTATACATGCACCTACAGACACATAATGATATTTGCAGACACAGGCATACGCACACGCATGTCCAAACCAAAAACAAATAAAAAGGTTCGAGAAAACGCATAATACTAATGATAATAATAATAATAATAATAATTATAATAATAATAAAACAACAACAAAAAAAAAAAAACAAGACCCCGAAATCTACTGACTACAAAACATATTGAAAAAACATCAATATGCACAAATCTTTACAATTTTATTTAGCAGAGGGGACATTGAAGAGACCATAGGCCATGACATATTGAGCCCTCTCTCTCGATTGCTTCCTGAAGTTCATGGATCTCAAATGTGGCCTTGGTGCCCATATTTGTTATTTGATAAGCTAATATATTCTTGTAGAGACATTTCCTTTCTTTCACCTCACTGAATGTGCATGAGAAAATTTCCCAACCAAATTCCAGTGATTTTTTTTAACAGTGGAAATTCTCACAAATCCTATGTTGAATTCAGCAGTTGCTGATATCATTAGAAGCAAGTTGGCAATATCATCTTTTCCCTTAATTTGATCGGGAATTTTACTGAATTTTTGATTACCCACCATCTATAAAATAAATCTGTGATCGATACTTTTTCAGCCATAGGAACATTCTGGACCTATACTCTTATACAGAAATGATTACTCTTGCTTTAAAACAAACAAACAAACAAAAAACAAAACAAAACAAAACTCTTCCTTTAATACCACAGCAAAATAACTTAAGTGGAAACAAATACAATGGATAATGTCATTATAATGGAGTTAATGTCTCCGGTGGTTTTGATTCTCTGTGTCTTCCCTAAATATGATTTTTTTTCATATATTTTTGACATCTGGACGTGACAGTCATGGATAACATTATATCTGCTGACCCAGTTACTGCTTAGATAATGATTCTCATCTTAGCTATTTAGATAACTCGTTGTTCATGCTGTCTAGACCGAAGTGACGCTTGCAGCTGTATCTTCCATCTAAATATGAATGCCATGTATCAGTAACATATGGACATGGCAGCCATGGATATAATATGACACCCATCCGATAACTGGTTAGATTTCACTCTACATGATAGCCATCTATCTACCCTGAAGTGTCACGATAAACATTTCGCTCCTGATACTTTGGTTGACAGGATAGTAATGGATGCTCATATAATTTATGGGAAGTTATTTGTAAAGCATCTGCAGAGATAGCTCGGACAGAACAGGAAACTAACAGTTGACCTTGTCAGCTTTAGGAAGAATGGCGGTCCAAGACAGATCTGTTGGCGGAGGATTCTAGCTACCAAACATTTGATTAAAGTTCTCTGTAACCCTTGATAATGAACGTGTTTCCATCTGTTTCCTCTTTCTGTCTGAAATTGGTAGACAATTCCAAAGATGAATAGGAGCCAGCTTTGCCAGAACCAAATTTTAAATCACAGACTAACAGAGATGGATTGCGTCGTCAAAACAAACCTCCTCTGTGGGATACCCGTAGGGCTACTGACCCCTTAGCCGTCAGATCTGAGTCTCAAAGTGTAGGAATTAAAAATTCCACGAGTCACTATAAATCTAGGTCTAGTAGAGCGTATTGTAGATGATAGTAGTTTCTTTATTTTCTTTGATGACGTAGTAGATTTTACTGGGCACCCTTCATTCTTCATATGTTTTGTCGTACGATACACCAGAAATCGTGGAAAGGTGCTGGTCATGAGAAAAGAAGCCTTCAAGTTGCATACAAAATTGAAATTGTTACTCAAAACTTTATTGAGAAGAGGCGTTTAAAAATCAACTCATAGCTTCTTTTATTATATCACAGATTATTTTGCTTCTTAAAGAGGATGACAACATCAAACTTATTCAACTATAGCTGAAACAGGCACCGGTTTCCTTTGCAATGCCTCCAACCTTCCAAAAGCAACTATTCTGACCTAGTGTGCAAGAGTGCCTCAATTTACAGTATTTTGATTAGTAGGCTTAACTATTATTTGACATTAACACTGTAGGGTCCTATCGCAGAATTTAAAAATACATGATACAATGATATCATCAGTTGAAATCAATATCGGATTTGAATAACACGGTAAAATCATTGGCAAGTACGTCACAATGTCCTTATAACAGATCTGTAAAGTCCCTGGAATTATATTCTCATATCCATGATTTCTTTATTTTTCAGTGCTCCAGAACAACACTGAAGTGCAGAGGGTTAACAAAAACTGATTGGAGATGACATTGTTACTTATTTGGCTTTTTCGCAATTGGTCCTCTATTCATATTCTATTTTCATTGTCAATTACCCTTCTTGCTGCCGTACATTATGTTCCAAATCAGGTTGATGTTGGTTTCCTAGGATAGTTTTTTTTGTCTGTTATTGTCTTACCTGTGCTTAGCGGCAATGATTGACAAAGACAATGAGACAGGATTTTGGACTTGGTAGTGGTCCGGCTGTCGACACAGGGCACCACAGAAGTAATCGTCACACGGTGTCTGTCTCGCTGTCTATTTTTCTGTCTTTCTCTGTTTCACTCTGTGCCTGTCTGCCTCTCTCTCTCTCTCTCTCTCTCTCTCTCTCTCTCTCTCTCTCTCTCTCTCTCTCTCTCTCTCTCTCTCTCTCTCTCTGCTCTGCTCTGATATTTTTCTAAAGTATCTATGTCCATACAAAGTACGAACTTATATTTGTTCTTTCTGGGATCCATCCCGAGTAACTTTAAATAAATAATAAATAATATCCTGTAATCACATGTATCTCAACATTTTATTAAGTTTATTTCACTTTTCGTTGTTCTCCACGAGAGGAAACGTTGCGACATCAAACATTTTCTATACTTACTTAAAGAAAGATTTCATAGGTACAAAAACCTAATGAAAACATAAGGTAAGCGATTAACAGAGAAGTATCGACGTAAACAACTTACATGAAATTTGATTACATCAACGGCTTTCCAATATCTGTCCCTGTCTCTCACTCGGTGATTCGTATAATACGTTGAAATGTATAGCACTATTACTCACGGTAATCAGTCTCTCACAGTAATGAATGAAAGCAGCATAACAACCACGCCATCGCACATGGAGACGTCTGTGCAAGTCACTGTGGTTCTGGTGCTTCCCCCTGTACGACAGCGCACCGCTCACTCACAGCCCTCGCCTTCTTTAGGCATGCGTGTGATTGTCCCAAGGCGGCT
Organism: Peronia peronii; assembly: GCA_039654565.1. Taxonomy (NCBI): domain Eukaryota; kingdom Metazoa; phylum Mollusca; class Gastropoda; order Systellommatophora; family Onchidiidae; genus Peronia; species Peronia peronii. The sequence goes on along the minus strand of JBCEWB010164220.1, from coordinate 623 downwards.
GTTCCAAGCTCCCTTTCCCCTCGTCCCTCCCTCTTCACATACACATTCATCCATTCTCCATCTAATTGTGTGACAGGAATTGCGAACATGTTGTTGATTTTGATAGCCACGGATTGCGCTTCACGTGTTTTGACTATATTATTATGTTTGATATGCACTCTTTTTTTTACTGGGATATCCCTGAAACCATGTAGAACATAATGTGGCCGTCATCATCCTGAATTATGAGCCGTTAAATAAAATGTCTACCCAACCCCTTATCCCCCCCCCCCTGCCCCCTGCCCCCGCCCACACACACCCTTGTCCCCATCCCTGTTTTCCTAGACTCCCCATAGTTTTCCCTTTTTGCTTCCCATTCCATACCAAGTGCGTTCGGGAGACTCATTTTGTGCCGTACATTTATGTAATCGACAGAACCTCGTTTGTTCATGGCAACCTGAGATATATGCCCAGAGAACGCTTCTTTTTTTTTTCTCTCTTTCTCTCTTTTTTTTCTCTTCCACTTCTCCACTCATTCATCTACTCAGACAATGCTCTGTCCCTTTCCCACCACTATCTATCTATCTATCTATCTATCTATCTATCTATCTATCTATCTATCTATCTATCTATCTATCTATCTA
>JBCEWB010164209.1:0-10376 GCA_039654565.1 Peronia peronii | reverse complement strand
ATCTATCTATCTATCTATCTATCTATCTATCTATCTATCTATCTATCTGTCTATCTATCTATCTATCTATCTGACTGAAAGTACTGAAGGGACAGATTTGACCACTGGTCATGAAGTAAGAGAGAGGAACATCTTGTCAGCCCACGGAATAGGTATCGTACTGTTGACTAACACAGTATTCGTTCTGCAGAACGAAAGAAATGATTTCCAGGCGCAAACTTGTTAGTGTTTGTATGATGCATTTTGTATCTTGCAGTTGCCATGCTTGTAGTCACGGGCAAACCTATTTCATGCAATTATGAATGACGCACTTTTGTTCATGGAGTCACTGTCTTGTGACCTTTTGCGAGCCTGTTGATTTCTGTGTTCTGCTTTAGCAATATTAAACCTGGCACTTTTTCAGTAAGACGTATTTTGTGTATTCTAAATCACCATAGTCTGATAATAAATCTTTGTACGTTACGTTCTGTAATACGTCTTTCAACCCTCTAGTGGAGGTTATCTCGACGAGTTTTTGTTTGAAACAAACAAACAACAAACAGACAGAAAGCAAATCATGTTTTTTTCTTCAAACACAAACAACAAACAGACAGAAAGCAAATCATGTTTTTCCTTAAAAAAAAAAAAAATTCTTTTTGTTTTTTGGTCACTCGTGGGTCCCCTGGTATTTTTATAGCTTCTAACCAAGAGAAGTGTTAAGATCTTAGTCATCAGGTGTAACCTCAAAAAGTCGATGGTGTTACCGAGCAGGAAGTCATGCACTTTCCATACACTGCCATAGCCATCATCACCTAGTCAGTTCTTTCGTCTCTCTCTCTCTTTCTTTCTCTCTCTCTCTCTCTCTCTGAGCTCTCCCATTCAGCAGATTTAACTATACATCATCGTAATCTCTTATTATCAAAAGTCTATACATACAACTGACCCATCACAAAGGTAAACTAATTTTGTGACTTTGAGTGACCGTATGAAACCAGGCAAAATTCCTGCAACTGTAAGCAGAAACTAGTTTTCATTTTCCTATCTAGGTTTAGTTTTTTCCACTCAAACTATATTGACAAAAGCCCATTTTGAAACTGACCTTAAAAACATGATGATAAAGAGAGATTTAACAAGACTTTTATGAAAAATGATTAAGTTGACGATTAATTATTGTTGTATGGATGGGCATGTGTAAATTCAACAAACTATTTGCTTGATCCCTCGCAAACGTTCTGTTTGGCTTATTTTGTTCAATATAGATCTATCTTAATTTTGTCAATCTGAATAATCTATGTTCTGATGTCGAGTTTATGTTGTGGCGACATCTATGGGTTCTTAATTCCATTTATGCCTCAAACTTGTTATGTCTGTCAATTTTCTAATGGCCGCCTACCTGTTTATCTCGTTATCCTGTCTGTCCATCCTCTCTATCTATCTATGCCGATGTCCAGGGCTTCCTTGATCCTCGCTGGCCGTGATGCTCTCTCGGGAACTAACTGTGTCTGTTATCGCCAGGCTTCTTTTATCTGCTTGTTATTGTCTTGTCCGTCAGTATACATGTATCTGTTCATTTCTTAGTATTCACGTTGCCAACCGCTTTCCTTCTAGCTTCTCTTCGGTACGGTCATGTATCCCGATAGTCAGGTCTTGCACAGATCCTCTTGCAAGGCATAGTCAGGGGCATTTGCAGGTTAGAGTGAGGAAGGAAGAGATGGGAAGACAACATCCCAGAATGGACAGGAATGAGATTTGACGATTCTCAAAGAGCAGTGAAGGAGAGAACTGGAAGAGCTTAGTAGCCCATCACCAAAATCATCTCTACGACGTCGGCAGATATCAGAGGATAAGTGAAGATGAAAGGAGATTCCTACTAGCAAACCATTTTGGATGGAAATTGTGTAGATGCCACTGAAGTTTGCTTGCATAATTCCTTCCCAATAATATATTTGGCACACTGAATACTCAAGGATACAGCAATATCATCGTTAGTGTTTTCTATGGTAGAAGTTTCCATTCCAGCACCTATTTAGGTGAGAGTTATATTAAAAATGAGGCATAAGTAATATCATAAGCCCTTTATTGAATTGTGGTCGCACTTTGATTTCCACTGTGTATTTAGGTCACAGAATATGTTGATAATACCCACATATCAATGAGTAGAATAATATCAGAATTACTGTGTCATGCAGCTCCGATGTTTTGTGAAATCATCACATTTGGTAGGTAGAATCCACGGACCCCACATCAACACAACATGAAAACAGTTTCTATTGTAAAGGATTCTGTCATATGTCACCACTCTCATTGCCTGACGTTAGAATTCTTGGCTATGTAAATCAGTCAATGCAAAATGGCATTTCATGATTACGAATCCTATGGAAAGAAAGTTATTATTTCTGTAGTGCAGCTGTTTTTAAATTATAGAGATACTGTGCATGAATCTATCCTAATTCCTTGTACCCCATGAACTGAGAGCAATAAGGTTGTTTTGATAGGTATGTTGTAATCAGTTCGAACAGTAGTCGAGTACATTTGTTGTATCATTTTGTCCGTTGCTGTCAGACGGGCCTGTGGAGAGCCAAGTCTGTGAGGTTATTAATATCGTCCAGAAGATTGCTGATCTATTTTTGGCAACATCTTGCCCGCTGGCCGACAGGCCGAAGATAAACGTGTAGGGTCTGGAGGTTTTAGGGCTCCTAGAAAGCTTATCAAAGGACGATAACTCTTGATTATACTCGCCCGGAAGAAAGAGAACTCATAGGTATCAATTCAATTGCGACGCGACTTTTTATATTATTATTATTTGACGTTTTATTATTTGTCATTTGTGAGGGGCTTCGTGAGCAGAATTATTTAGTCTAGACATTGTCCAAATAAAGAGTAACTATATATTACATATAAATTATAGTGTTCACAGTACACATGATACTCTGCTTGATTTTGGATGAAACTGTGAAGAATATATTCGACTCCTATTTCTGGGTTAATTTCTGAATATCATTTGCATTTATCGGGTAATAAACAAGATGATTACAGATTGGCTAAAAAGCATGCATGCAACACAAATTCTCTTTTTTTTTCTTCTTCTCTACTCTCTCTTTCTCATCTTTCCATCTTTCTCTTTCCCAGCCTCCGGTCATCTCATCCGCCCTCGCTGTGAGACGTAAATAGCTGCACAGTTCAGTGTACGGCGCAGAAAGCAGGTGGATAAATTTTCAGAGATAAACAAATTGCTGACGTTGTCTCAAGGCATAAAAACGAGACAGACTGACCCGTAACGTTGACCTCGCTGCACTGGTTAGGAACACAGGGGCCTGCCCAGGCATTGAGCTTTCACACCACGAGCGAGAGGGTAGGGGTGGAGATGTATGGTCACTTAAGGATGGATGTCAGAGATGAGGATAGCAGGGAATGGACACCGGCTCACTTCACATGGGTCAAACACTTTGAGGATCGTCTTATTGATTTAAATGTGGACGCGCACTCTTAGTCCGAGACCTGAATAGTCTTAAAATAACTTAACTTATCAATCTGGGGTTTGATTCAAAGTTGTGTAGGCCAATTATTATTGGTGCTATAAATCCAAAGGTTTATGTGCTTCGAACACTGCACTAAAAGTCAGGTGTTTTGTGAATAGTAACTCTCTAGTAAAGATTAGATACGAAATTTACACTTAACAAAATAACTTCATGTAAGAATGCAGAGTAAGAGACTGAAAATAATAGATTCTAAGATCGATGCGATTTTAGAGAATTCGGTTGTTATCGTTTTTTGTGGATTTCTCATTTTCCAAATGTGTGTTGTGTGTGTGTGCGGCTTTTTTTTTTCGTTTTATTGTTTGTTTGTTTGTTGGTTTTTTTTTTGTCGTTTTTTTTTCTTCCTCGTAGCTTTTGAAGTGCGGCTAAATTCATTTTCACAGATTTTGACACAGATCTATGGGTCTCTGTATCTCTTAACTGGAGCGGCGCCCGTTTTGATCAAAATCAGTTATTTCATGATTTTCCCTTGTTTGCGTTTTTAAATAGTTCAATATGTCTGGAATACATGGAAAAGGAAAAAATCTTATGTTTCAACAACAAATCTAAGCTATGTAAGTGCTAGAGTCTGTTGCCCAGTTTAGGAAAATATATCTGTTTGTCGAATTTTTCTTCAAAACAATTTTTTCCTAGGAAAAAATATTACTGCTTCTCTGTGTGTGGATAGATTTGTTTAAAATGTAGGATATAACTTATGTACTAAACATGTTACAAAACAGTATGATGGATTTTTGATATTTGCATTATGTTCTACATGAAGACTTTGTAGCTGAGAAATTTCTATGAACATACAGTGTTGTGAGAGTACATGGGTAATAAACAATTAAATAGATACTAAATAAATAGATAAATAAAAACATTAATAAATAAACATATAAATAGAGAAATGAATAATTTTTTTAAATGTTGCAAATACAACAAAATAATAATGATAACAAATGAAAAAATACAACTACATCCCAGACTTGTTATCACCAGATGGCTGAATGTCTAGCTCAGATATTAACTCTAGAGTTTGAATAGTAGTCTAGAAGTAGCGATTTTAATACATATAAATAAAATCCGATATGGCCGTCGTTTCCATAGCAACTGCTTCGGGGACAATTTAAAAAAAATGATTTTGAGTCTACCTTATTTCTGTAAATTTGGCCGAACTTGATTCTTAATTTTTAAAAAAATGTTGCTGTTTGATGTATTTCTAGCCTTAAGTTGACAATTTGAGTAATTTTTTTTCCATTCGGGTGCAAGAATGATTAGACGCGCATAGTGATAATACGACTCATACTGATGAAGCTGAGTATTTCCTATTATAAAACTTCTATTTCATTATCCGCATGAAATTTTCTTTTTTCTCTTCTCTTTTCTTTTTTCTTTTTCTTTAATAATGTCCCAGGCATACAACTTCTTTTTTTCTTCTGTCCATCTTTTTTGTTTCTTTGTTTGCTTTTTTTTTTTTTCGAGTTTTGAATAAACACAATAATTTTCATTTTTGAGAAAAAGAGGGGTGTTATGCCGGCAAGACGCAATATTCGTTTTGACCACTTGCAGCGAACGCCTCTTTCCAGGATACGTAAATCTGGCACTCTGACGTCTATGAGGTATTTCGAGATCGGTCACATGATCCTTGTCTCGCGACCAGTCGAAATGAGACTTAAGTCGTTGGACTAGAACGGAGAAATCGGGCCTTGAATGTAATGAGGGGGGTCAGATATCGAATTTTTTTTTATTACAGAAATCGAAAATGCATTCATTTCTGAACAAGACAGTATCGGTCTTAACCTCGATTATAAATATTCCTTCATTAAAATCGGGGTTTTGTGAGGTAGGTATGTAGATTTATGCGGTCGACCGTTCATTTAAACTCGATTTTCCCGGAATTTCAGTCATTGCTGGAGGTCCCTCCTTGTCTCTTTAAACTGCAATATCTCTGGCTAGAATAAAGCTAGCTCAAAATATTTTTCGCCACCTGAAAGGGTATGAAATAAGCTTTCACATGATACCAAAAACCCCATATAGTGAAAAATCGACATACGTCTCATTTTGACTGGCTGGGAGACCCCTGGATTTTTGCAGATACGCTGGTTGGTGTACATACTTTTCGCATGACAGTCAAGTTTTGGGAATGATAAGCATTCAGAGATGTCACACCATATAAACAAAGTCACAATATGAGCGATGTTTCCTCGGTCATGTGACTGATCTCGAAATACTTCATTGTGTTCCTTGCCTGAGTGGGAATGAATGCTGACAAACAGATCCTTGTTTATCACTGTTGTTGTTGCGCTTTAACAAAACTTATGTTACTTCACAGACAGGAATTCCATCATTACTTACTGTTCGTGTAGCCATTAATATAAATGTTATTGTTATTGTTGTTTTCCTATTTGTTATTGTTGTTGTTTGACAGATGGACAGTGTTGTAGATGATGTTAGAGACGGGATACGGCTGTCAAAGGTTTTTGTACAACGTGCTCCTGAAGTGTGAGCAGGAAACAGGCACAGGTCGGCAGATGCTGAGTGAGTGACAGTGGATCCAACGCAGAGTGGGAATATAGAAGCTAAGGGACACTGGCACTGTCAGGAGAAGCCTAACATGGAGCTTATAGGGAGCAAGGCCCAGAGGCAGGCCCAGATATACTTGAAGACATGAGGTCAAGACTGAGTTAAACAAAGCACGACTGACCTGGCACGAAATTAAAAACAAAGCTTAGGGAAGTGGAGCCTGGAGATCAATTGTAGAAGATATATGTTCTACCGTGGGTAAAATGCAGCTGTTGTTGTTTATGCTGTTGATGACGATAATGATGATTATGATGATGATCTTGATTTTTTTTTTTTACCTGAAGAAGAACCAACTAGGTTTGATGAATTTGGAAACCTTTATTTTTTTTATTCTTTATTTTATTATTTTTGTTTGTTTGTTTACTTATTACTTTGTGTTTTTTTCATTTTTCCATTTCCATTTAGCTATTCATTTATCCATTTATGTATTTGTTTCATTTTGTGGCCTTATTGTTAAATATCTAAATACCGATTGACAGTCTTCGTGTTCTTCAAAGACACTTCTACAAAATAGTGATCTTGATGATGATGATGAGGAGGAGGAGGAAGATGTTGTTGATGATAATGATGATGATGCTCATGATGATGGTGATGATGATAGTGATGAAAGGCGATCCTTAATTTGAAGTGCAAAGTGTCTGAATCTACCTGCTACTCAAGCAAAAATATGGTGTCACTCTACTATCGAGAGAGCCTTCCATCTCTAAATTTGACCAAATAGGTTGTCCAAGTTCGAGGAAGAGTTGAGTGCTACAAATCAACAATAGATGCAATACAGAAAACAAACTAGAAATATCAAAGGAATATATTTATGCCGCCTATCACCTGCATACACTGGAATAGCCAAACTCATCAGACATATGTAGAATCACTCATGAAAAGTATTATAGTAGGAATAACCTAAGTACCAGCCATTGCAACACTAGTGCGAAATAGTGACTGTTTCCAACATGTGCATAGATGAAAAGGGCTAAGTAGACGTAGTAGTAGTAATGGTAATAGCAGGCAGCAGCAACTGTATTCGCAGTGGTAGCAGTAGGAGGAGGAGTTCTGAAGCAGCAGTAGTAGTAGGAGTAATAGTAGTAGTAATTATTGTAGTTATAGTAAAAGTAGTAAGTATAGAGGTAACTGCAGTTACGTTTCAACCAGACATCAATGTGGATTTCGTCTTAGTATTTCTTTCGTTTGGCTGTCTGTCAGGAAATGAATGCTTGAAATATTAAAGGAATATGGCATCCTCTTCATTAAGAGCGCCAATACCTTTACTGAGTAGTGTTTGTAACACGAGCAGGTTAAAAAACAACAACAAAGAAAGAAAGAAAGAGGGTGGCCGGTATAACTGATAAAGTGATATTCAACAAGAGCTCTGTTCTGTTTATCTCCAGTTCTGCTGTCCTCTTTTATCTACTGTCTATTTTGGCATGTGAGCAGAACACGTGCACAAGATTAAAAAATGTTGCATGAGTGAGCTAGTTTATGCAGTGTCCATTTATAAGAACAAGCAATTGTTCTCAAGTGCAGGCGTCCTATAGTGCAGGCGTCCTGTCCTGCTTATCAAATTCTCCTCGAGAGGTGGTGGAATCAGCCCTGTCGATGTAAATACTGTCGAAGTTGAAAATTGTCTTACATATGTCTCCATTAGGTCTATGGACGTTTCCATTAATCAGAATTTTTCTGATGTTTTAAACTGTTTCTTCTTTACTTCTCGATTCCTCTGTCACATTTTGTTCTCAGCTATAAAGCAAAGATAATGTGTTTTATTGGCCACGTGCACACTATATAATTTCCATCCAAATTTTCTTTGTTTTGTTTCTGTATCTGTGAGTACAGATATGTGTATGTGTGGCCCAAGGAGTTGGTCTGGCCCTAAAAAACACAATTACTGGTGAGGCTAGAGTTACAGTGACATAATAACGCTACCAGTTCATGTCCAACATTTGCTAGTTGAGAAACTGGAGCGAAGATGGCTCGTCTCCCTGATTGTCACCATACCTCACAAATTGCCTCTCGAAACCGGAAAAACGACCACAGCAGCAACATTCTTGGTTTGAATTTAAGACAGTGGATAATGGATAAAAACAGGGACATGGCCGGAGCTACCTGATTATAAACTCGATAGAGGGCCAGGGGTGGGGTTCGTACGGGGATGCTAGATCAGTTTTCCCTGATCGTATCTAGGTCAGGAATCAGCTCCAGGTCAAACAGACTTTTGATGGACATGTAAATACAAGGGATTCCAACGTGGTAAAGTTTTTTTTTTCTTAAAGTTTTTTTTTTCTTAATGAGTAGAAATTCGCCCATTTGGAATTTTAATTCGCAAATTCTGAATTTTATATCACTGAAAACAAAAATATAATGAACACCATTACTTGTCTGGGTTAACAGAATGCAAGTATCATTAGCGTCATTGATTTAGAAGTATGTCATAAATTGAGCGTTGCTTTATTTGAGATAATGAAGGCACCGAAAATCGGTCGCATTAGAGAAACAACTCTATGCTATGCAACATTTGTGACAAATTTCTGTCATATAAGTAGACAGAGAACGAGACTAACCAAATTTTCTACACTTAGTCTCCTTTCCCAGAGAGAAATTTTGCTAAACTGCTAGGATTACATTATACCTGTCACTTCCTATAGGAACTGCTTTAGTTCTTTATACGATTACAACATAGTTAAGATTAACCGGCATTCAGCAAGAAGGAAATTCCTGTCTTGTTACAAATTTGTTTAGATCTACATCATTATAATTTTTTTTCTGGGTCATTGAGAGAAGGTTTAGGTTACTGAGAGGTTTAGTGGTTGCTAAATACTGTTGTTGGATAGATGGGCAATGGATGGATGGATGGATGGATGGATGCCAAAACGGATGGATGGATGGCGGGTGGGTGGATGGATAAATGGATGGATGATTTGATGAAGGATGACTGAATGGATAAATAGATGGATGCTGGACGGATAGTTGGATGGATGGATGGATGGATAGATGGATGGATGAATGGATGGGATGGGATGGGATGTTTAGATAAGTGAGTCGATAAATAAGAGAAAATGCAGATGGACAAATGAAGGGATTTCACAGCGATAACAGTCAAGATTGAACAGACTGAGATTGGCTTCACAGCAAAGACGATCACATCGGACAGAGATGGATGAGGGTGGTTAACGGCCTCAACTCCACAGGTGCACTATAACATCGGCAGATGTCAAAAGATAAGTGAAAGGTGAAGATGTGAACGGAGATGCTGGCCACCAAAGCTATAAATACAAGAATCACCTCTCCTTCATTTTGGAATTGTTCCTCACAGTGCATGTCTAATAGATCTCTGTTGTGTTTTCCTATCAAGCTCTTCATTTATGTCGGATAACACATCTGTCTTAGAGTTGTAATTGAAGATCATCATCGTCACTACTGTATGATAATGGCATAGGTCATTATTAACACTTTTAAGTTACTGAAGAAAAGAAAAAAAATCTTGTGACAGCACAGGTCGTTTCACGAGTCGTTCCATTATGATTCTACTGACATAATACATAACTAATCTAGTGGCGCATTTCTTTGCTGCTCAGGAATGAGATGCCAGTTACATTTTTCCAATAACTGCAGAGCAGCGACGATGTATTTCATTAAGATGAAAATCAAAGTTTGTTTCTTTTTCTTTTCTTTCCTCATGAATCTATGGCCAAAACTAAAGGAGAAAAACAGACAGACAATCAAAAAGGCAGTCAGATTTGATGGATGGATGGATGGATGAATGGATGGATGGATGGATGGATGGATGGATGGATGGATGGATCATTGCATGGATAGATGGAAGGATGGATGGATGGATGGATGGGTGGATGGATGGAAGAATAGATGGTTGGATGGATGGGTGGATGGATGGGTGGATGGATGGATGGATGAACGGAAAGGGGAAGAGGATCCTGCTATCTGTGACCAACTCCCCTTCCCCGCCTCCTCCCTGCTTCATGAGTTCCTCTGGGATTGCTTTTCTGGCCTAAGGCTAAAAATAAGGGGGGAACCGCTTGATTTATATCGTTACTTTGAAAGCCCGAGACAACTAGAGATCAATTTAGAAAGGGATAGGACACTAAGAGGCTTCTTGCACTTTGGTAGTCTCATTCTCTTCTCCTGTCCTTTACAGTAAACTTTTTTTCAGTAAAAGTGCGTGTCTTTGGAGTGACCTCTGTTGTAATCAATACTTTAGCTTGAATTTGTCATTATGATAGATAGATAGATAGATAGATAGATAGATAGATAGATAGATAGATAGATAGATAGATAGATAGATAGATA
>JBCEWB010164198.1:0-10377 GCA_039654565.1 Peronia peronii | reverse complement strand
AAAATTTCCAAATTCCAAATTTCTACCCACAAAATTTCTCAGCAGAAATTGGCAGCTTCTAAAAGCCGAGATAATCCTACCTTCTTTGGATTGAAAGGCTTAAGAAAAACAACTGAGGAATATCAAACTTTAATAGTCTCTTTGTTTTGGTTATTCTCCTTCGACTAGATATCCCAGTCACATGTGGTAGCGCTCTATTCTCCATGACGTCTGGGTACATACTTTTAGGTGTCCACATTCAGTTGGCTATCAAAATAAAGCAGTGAAGGCTCATCAAATACACAAAATTCTAGAAAAAAAAAGTTAAATAATTATAGTTGTTTCAAGCACACTAAAGAAGAAAATCCACTACCATGTAAAATTCCTGCTTACAGTCATAGCTTCCTTTATTGGATCCTAGATCTATCTGGTTGTTTTCATCTAAGAAAACTAACGACATTCCAAATGATATTATTTACTCATTATTATTATATTTAAATGTTATTAAATCCCACTGTTATTATTTGTTTATACCACAGGTATAGGGAAAAAGGGCAGCCGCAAGTTTATTGAGGAAAATTTCATGCGACACTATACCACTAACCGAGCCCCGCTAGGAATCTTCATCCACGCTTCCTGGTTCGGGAGAAAGGATGGCAACCTGGAGGGTCTGTACGAGTTTCTGGCTTCCCTGGCAGACAAGGAGGACGTATGGGTGATCACTGTCAACCAGGCACTAGACTGGATTCAGAGGCCTGTACGGCTTTCGGCCCTGCATGCCCTGCCCACCTGGGCCTGTTAGCACGTGTGACTCCACTGCGTAGTCTTGTGGATTACAATCTGGCTCATGTCATATCTCAGGCGTTTATTTGTTGTTTATTTGTTGTGGCTTGCGTTCCTTGGGCCAGATGGAATGGGGCCAACCTTTTCAATTAAAAGAAATGATGATAGATTGAATTATCATCAGAGAACTGCAGAAAGGAGTAAAAATGTTCAAAATGAAGAATGAAATCCCGCTGTCATATTTCATACAGTGAGACAAACCATTTTTAGCCAATGAGGTTGAAAATTCGAGCTCCTTTATAGGCAATATTTTTTCTCTGTTTTCTAAGTTTTGTAATATTACTTTCTTATCACAAACCATGAACACTTACAATTGGTTACCCGGCGACATACTGAACAGGTCTAGAGGCTTGAGCCAGATTACAAAGATAACTTTTATAGCACGGCATTGATAATCAAGAAGCTGACATTAGTATCAGGGTCCCTGTGTGTTGATATAGAAACTGCACCCTGGAAATCTTCTCAATCAGCTATCTTTTACAATAAGAGAAACTGAAAATGGCATTCTTGGCAAGTTTAGTAGTTTTTTCTTGTTTGTTTGTCTGTTGGTTTTTTGTTTTTTGTTGTTTTTTTTGGTGTTGTTTTTTGTGCTGTTTTTTTTTAATGTTGTTTTTGTTTTTGTTTTTGTTGTTGTTGCCGTTGTTGTTGTTGTTGGTTTTTTTTTTGGGGGGTGGGTGGGGGAGAGGATAAATTATCCTTAGATAATTTATTACAATTGAAACAAAACTGGTTTCTTTATTATTATTATTATTATTTTAACAATCTCATAAGACTTTTTCTCGATACAAGCCAGATTTGAAAGAAGACACGGCCTGAAGAAGCAACCAGCATCATATTCCAGGAATCTGTAAATAATTCAACAAGTGTAAATACTTGCAGCAATGGATCTGTTTTCTCATAGAGATACAAAACTAACACTTTACTGGTTAACGAAAGATTAACCAAACTGCCTGTATATTTTGCTCGTATGTTGTTAGTGTTGATGAGCTAACCCCAGTGATTTTTTTTTACTTTTCATGAACAGCAATGCTTAGGGCCAATATAAATTTTGTTTCATTGCTAGCATGCCTATCTGATATATCCACTATTAACAACTTTTATTTCTATTTTGTTTTAAGTATCAAAATCACCTTCAAATCTCAGTTCCTATTATGGGGACCATTTGCTGGCAGATTTTGTATTGTACACGTCTAATTTTTTTTCTCTGTTGGTTTTATTTATTTATTTATTTTTGTTGATTTTGCTATATTTTTCTTATTTAATTCTATTCATTTGCTCACTTGTTAAGTATTTGATTTATTCCAGATTGAGTAAATTAATTAATCTTGCTCCATTCATTCATTCATTCATTCATCATTTTGTTGATTCATTGATTCATCCTTTCATTCACTCTTCCTTCCATTCTTGTTCTTTCAATGAGATACACTCTTTTCTTTCTTTCTTTCTGTCGTTCTTTCTTTCGTTCACTCATTCATCTTCATCTATCGCTCCAGCATTCATTCTGTTTTAGTTTTCAATCAAATCTTCTTTCTTTTTTGTACATTTACTCATTCATTTTCTCACGTGTTCCCGAATTCATTTACTCCTTCATCCATTCATTTATTCAGTCATCCATTCATTGACTCTTTCATTCAGGTAGTCAGTAAATTCATTAATATAAATATGTATTTATATATTAACTGTTAGTTGTATATTTAAGTATTGCTGTTTATACCTCTGAATTTAATACTTACTACAATTACGTCAACATTCCATCAAAAGTATCGGTTTTTTCATGTATCCGATTATTTTTTTTTCATATAATTCACATGAAACTTAAATTGAAGGCGGCAAAGTGAATAGTGCAAAGTTTGTAAATATAGGCAGTTCGTAGCTTTCGCTGTTCGGTTTGAAGAGGTTATATCATCAAATCCATTTCTTTTCTCATTCATTTGTGATTCATTATGTACGATGTGTACAATAATATATCAATAAAAACTATATTTTGTGCATTACAACATGTTCTGTGTGTGTGCGTATATGTGTGCGTGTGTGTGTGTGTGTGTAAGGAAGCGCGTGTAAAAAAAACAACAACACAGACACACACGCACTAAAAACATAGCAGGGAGAGGAAATTTAAGACTAAAACTCTTCGCTATGAGTGACAGAGTTAAAACATTTAGACCTTTTCAACCTAGATGTCCTCCGGATAATAAAAGTAGTGTTTTTGATAAAATCACGGGAAAATAAATAAATGGTAATACTAAAGTTGATACGAAAAAGAGACTAAAGGAAGGCCTTCTGAAATTTACCACATCAGGCCTGATGGTAATCAGTGAATCAGTCGAAAGCCGATGATTTAAAACAAAAGGTAAAGAAGGAAAATAGAGGAAAGTCAACTTATTTGAATTGTAAATGTATGAGTAGAAAACAGAATGCGGTGCTCCTGTAAAAACGTATACAAAAGAGGAAAACAAGATGGACCTAGACATAGTTCAACACTAACAAACAAGATCACACTTACTTTTGGTGTTACATATGGCAGATATAAATGCTTGCGTACACCGCTCATATAATCCTGTAGATTATTAAAATGCAAGGAGATGGCGAAGGTCTTTAGGTCGTCATGATAGCACATATCAATGTTTGAAGTTTAATTTATTTCCCTTCATTTCATTTTCGGTCTGTGCTAGGGTGTCCAGCTCGTAGTTCCATTGTAATATAAACATTCTTTCCCTTGAAATGACTGTCTTTACATTGTTTTTCTGATGGATAGGATGCATTGGATAGAGGACATTTTAAGCTTTAAAATGGTACCAAATTAATATTTGTATCTCTTCAGAAAACCCGAGTTATTGGCAATTGAAGATGCGAAACATTTGCGATTTCACTCTATTATAGCATTCTTTCCCTTGAAGTGACGGTCTTCACATTGTTTTTCGGAACATCAGTAAGTAATTTGATTAGCTTTTGATGGCATCAATTGAATTGTATAGAGGACATTTTAAGCTTTAAAATGATACAAAATTCATAGTCATCTTTTTATCTCTTGGCAAAGCTCGAGTTATTGGGATTTGAAGCTGCAAAACACTTGCTATTTCATTCTATATTATTTAAAGCATTCTTTCCTTGAAGTGACAGTCTTTACGTTGTTTTTTGGAATATAAATATCTAATTTTATTAGCCCCCGATGACTCCAATCGCATTCGATAGTGGACATCAAGCATTAAAATGTCACCAGATTCATCTTTATATCTCTTCACAACCCAAGTTACTGGGAATTGAAGATATGAAACACTTACCATTTCAACAAATATATTTATTTCTATGTTTCTCTTGAAGTGACTGTCTTTACATTTTGTTTTTCGGAACATCAATATCTAATTTGATTAGCCTTTGATGGCTTCAATTGAATTGTACAGAGGACATGTTAAGTTTTAAAATGATACTACATTCATTTTTTTTATCTCTTCGTGAACCCGAGTTATTGGCAATTGATTATACCAAGGACTAGATATTTTACTCTGTATATTTAAAGCATTATTTCCTTTGAAGTGACTGTCTTTACATTGTTTTTCGTAATATAAAATATTTAATGATATTAGCCCCTGATGGCTCCAACTGCACTGGACAGAGAATATTTCAACCTTTAAAATGGTACCAAATTCATTTTTGTATCACTTCACTAATCCTAGCTATTTCCAACTGAAGATGCCAAACTCTTGTTTCACTCTATGTATTTAAAACATTCTTTCCCATGAAGTGAGTCTTTACACTGTTTTTGAGAATATAAATATTTATATTCAATGGTATTAGCCCTTGATACTTCAAATTGCATTGGATGGGTGACATTTTAAGGTTTAACGTGGTATCAAATTCATCTTTGTATCTGTTCACGAACCCGAGTTATTGGCAATTGAAGATACTAATAAGTATATTATTAAAAGTGCTATCTCCATTGACGTGACTGTCTTTACAATGTTTTTTGGAATATAAATATCTAATGGTATTAGCCCCCGATGGCACAATTGCCCTGGACTGAGGACATTTTAAGCTTTAATTGGTACCAAATAATCTTTGTATGTCTTCACAAACCCGAGTTATTGGATATTAAAGATACGAAACATTTGCTGATTCACTCCATATATTTAATGCATTCTTTCCATTGAAGAGACTGTCTTTACATTGTTTTTCCGGAACATTAATGTCTAATGGCATTAGCCACTGACAGCTCTAACGTCATTGGATAGAGGACATTTTAAGTTTTAAAATGGTACCAGTTTCATCTTTTTATCTCTTCGCAAACCCTAGTTATTGGCAAATGATGATGCAAAAAACTTGCAATTTCAGGCTACATATTAAATGCATTCTTTCTCTTGAAGTGACTGTCTTTATATTGTTTTTGGAACATAATATCTAATGATATTAGCCCCGGATGACTCCAACTGCAATGAATAGGGGACATTTTCAGTTTGACGTGGTACCAATTGTGTCTTTGTATCTCTTCGGGAACTCGAGTTACTGGCAACTGAAAAATATAAATATATAGTGGCATTAGACTCTCATGGCTCAAATTGTGTTGGATAGAGGACATTTCGCACTTGAAAATAGTGCTAAATTCATCTTTGTATCTCTTCACGAACAAGAATTATTGGGAATTGAAGATGTGAAACACTTGCTTTTTCACTCTATATATTTGAAATGATTATTTTAATATTGTTTTTTTTTTTAATATGAACATCTAATGGCGTTAGCCTTGGCTTAATTGCATGGGATAAAGGACATTTTAACCTTTAAAATGGTACCAAATCCATCTTTCTATCACTTCAGGAGCCCGAGTTATTGCTAATTGAAGATACCATTGACTAGCTATTTCAGTCTGTATATTTAAAACACTGTTTCCCTTGAAGTGTCTTTACATTGTGGTTCGGAATATAAAATCTAATGGCATTTGCCCGTGATGGCTCAAATTGCACTGGATACTGGACAGTTTAAGCTTGAACGTGGTATTACTTGATCTTTGTATCTCTTCACAGATCCGAGTTATTGGCAACTGAAGATATCAATGACTAACTATTTCACTCAATATATTTAAAGCATTCTTTCCCTTGACGTGACTTTGTTATATTGTTTTTCCAGATATAGATATCTAATTCGAATAGCCCCTAATGGCTCAAATTGCTTGGGATAGATTACATTTTAAGCTAGGAAATGGTACCAAATTCGTCTTTGTATCTCTTCACAAACCCAAGTTATTGGCAATTAAAGATGCGAAAAACTTGTCATTTCTCTCTATCAAATTAAAGCATTTTTTCGCTTGAAGTGAGTCTTAACCTTTTTTTTTTTTTTTTTTTGAATGCAAATATCTAAAGACATAAGTCCCTGATGGCTCAAACTGCATTGGATGGAGGATATTTTAAGCTTTAAAATGGTACCAAATTTTTTTATTTTTTTTAATCACTTGACGAAAACGAGTTATTGGCAATTGAAGATACAAATGGCCAGCTATTTCACTCCATATATTTAAAGCATTGTTTCATTTGAAATGTTATTACATTGTGTTTGGGAATAAAAATCTCTAATGACATTAACGCCTGATGGCTCAACTTGCATTAATAGAGGAAATTTTAAGCTTTAGAATAGTACCAAATTCATCTTTGTATCTTTTCACAAAATCGAGTTATGGGGAATTGAAGATACCAATGTCTAGTAATTTAACTTCATATTATATTTAAAAGATTGTTTCCCTTGAAGTGACTGTCTTCACATCGTTTTCAGAATATAAATATGAAATGGCATTAGTTCCTAACGGCTCAAATTACATTGGATAGACGACATTTAAAGCTTTAAAATGTTACCAAGTTTATCTTTTTATCACTTCCCGAGTTACTGGCAGCTGAAGATACAAATTACTAGTTATTTCATTACATATATTTAAATCACTTTTTCCCTTGAAGTGTTTTTACATTGTTTTTCAGAACATAAGTATCTCCTCACAGATCCGAGTTATTGGCAATGGAAGATACCAGTGACTAGCTATTTCACTCTATTATTTAAAGCATTCTTTGCATTGTTTTTCGGATTATAAATACCTAATGACATTAACATGTGATGACTCAAATTGCATTGGACAGAAGACATTTTAGGCTTAAAATGGTACCAAATTCATCTTTGTATCTCTTTATAAACCCCGAGTTATTTGCAATTGAATATGAAAAACACTTGCTATTTCACTCTCTTTATTTAAAGCATTGTTTCCCTTGAAGTGATTGCCTTTACATTGTTTTCGGAATATAAATATCAAATGGCATTAGCCTCTAATGGCTCAAATTGCATTGGATAGACGACATTAAAAGCTATAAAATGGCTTGGAAAGGTACCAAATTCATCTTTGTATCTCTTCACGGGCCCGAGTTATTGTCAATTGAAGATGCAAAACACGTGCTATTTCACGCTATATTTCATATGAATGTGCGTTTGCTTAGATCTATGTTCTTCAAGCAAACAGTTTTCCTGTCTATCTTCGTGCCTTTTTCTGATTTTTTTCCACACATAAAAAAAAGCAAAAAACTCATAACATATTATGTGGCTATCAATTCACTCAGAATGCACAAGAGATCGGCATGAAAAGATCAAGAAGGATGAGAGAAAGAGTACTAATTCTTGTCCGTTTTCCCACTGGAGTGAGAGCAACAAGGATGCGTTTTTGTTTTTGTTTTTGTTTTTTTTTCACTCATTTACAACCCAGATAGGCTTTCTTCTATGTTTTTCTTTACTTTTTTTTTTCTAAATCATCCATGTGTTCATTTCATACTTCCTTGCCTTTTTTCTTTCGATTGACTCACTGATTACATCATCCTTATTGTGTAGTATTAGTCCACTTTTTGTATCAACTGTTAGTGTACTATTTATTTATTACTATTATTATTATTATTTTGCTGTTTGTTTGTTTGTTTTGGGGGGGGGGGGTTGTTGTATTTGTTTACTTTTTTTCGTAATTTAATAATAATAATAAGAAGAAGAAGAAGAAGAAGAAGAAACACTGCTTTTATTATTCGGAAGGCTTCTATGTTGAACAGGCTCTAGATGTTATAAGGCTGTGGCTCATAGCGAAGAGTTTTAGTGGTTTAGTGTTGTTTATTTTTTCAATACGCTCTTCTTTCTAGAGCCCTGTCGACTCCCATAGTTCAGCCGCGCGAGCTTCTGTTGTTCTATGGCTTCCACTGGCGAAACCGAGAGCGCCAGCGATCTATTATACTAGTATGTCTATGCTCTTAATAAATTCTTCTGTGCCAGAAGATCGATACAGTTTTTTTTTAAAACAAACTTTACTTCCGGTTCTCAAAATGGCTTAACCTCCTTGAAGCCTGGTCTATATGAGGCTGGATCTTTCTTTGATGTGAGGTAAACATACTAGGACAAAACATCACCATAGCAGGATACAGCAATTCGCCATCTTTTGTACATTGCAAGTGTATCATAGAAAAGTATAATTGTCAAGGATCATGGATGAGAAGCATAATATCTAATGAGGATGGATCCCTCGAGCTGTAGGGAACACGGGATCAGATGCAGAAAATATCTATAAATCACCAGAAGTGCGGTAGGTAAAGAATTCCTCTCGCGCCTTGAGACAAAGGCTGGCGAGTGTGTTTGGGGTCATGACTAAATAATCTGTCTACTTGGTCCTCTTGTAGACAACAGCCTCCATTCGTGCCGTGCAAGATTCACAAAGATGTCTTGTTCTCGTCACTGTGCCGGACATGTCAGTACTATTTCAAAAGCAATGAAACAAAGAAATTAACAGCAAATGAACACGCATACGAACGAACAGCAACAACAACAAAAAAATTTTAAACAATTTTTTAAAAATATATATAAAAAGAAATCTATCTAAACAGGGAGCTATAGCAGCCTAATATTGCACCGAGCTGAACCATATTAGAGGATTTTAATAGCTTTATATCCAGGGGGAAAAAATCGCCCAATTTTGGTTCAAATTAGTGTAATCTGGTATGATTCGATACCGAGTAAGGGGAACACTAGACCTAACACACTGGCCCATCACTCCTGTAGATCTTGATTCAAGTCTACATACAAGTTAGTAAACTTTATGTGAAATGAACAGAGGCAACCCGATGTAGATTTATTAAAGCATCCAACATCACAACAGTTTTGTACAATCTTTGTTGACCGAATCTGCTTGCACATGCTTATTAAGCGCATTCCCCCCCCCCCCCCCCCCAACGCACTGATCCTCCAGTCCTCTTGATCTAGATCTACATAAACATTAGTAAACACTGACCCACCAGTTCTGAATTGAAAGTGTATTCCACAGATTAGAATTTCTGAGGTAGGCCTATGATAAAGCCCGCAGCGCCACACATCAGGTCTATTTATAGTATGTCTATGGAGTACGTTCATGTGGGATCTCAAGCCAAACTGATTCACAAAAATGGCCACATATTTTCGTTTCCCTGCTAATAATTTGCCTCCATCAGGCCCGTTTGTGCCCATTATTCTTTATGTTTTCACTGATGTTACATTTCTGGAGGATTTTTTTTTGCTTTGTTTTGTTTTTTTTTCAGAGTGTTTTTATAGTGAAGCTTTGGCAGTCCTCTTTATGGATCGAGTTACATTAACATAAAGTAAAAATAAATAATATTATCCGTACACTGCAACCTCCACCACCACTACCATCACCACTTACAACAATAACAAGAATGGTTTTACATAGTAATAATAGAAAAAAGTTGTCCTAGCATCTGCTGAACAAAACGCAAGAGTTCATACTGTCTTGAGCCTCGCATAATTGAACAGGCCCAACGTACGAACATTTTGTCTCCCGACAACGGCATAATGAAACCTTGCTCCATGAAGGACAAATAGAAAGAGCAAGAGGTTCCTTTCTAGGGCTAGAAACGTTTGCAAACTGGTCGAGTCACACAGGGGTACTATATATTCTGACGTGCATGTATAAATCATTCAATATGTCTCTAAGACGCAGCAAGCCCTTAAATCCACATAAGAATCCCATGATTTGGGCTGGAACAAACTTTAACACAGGAAGCCCTATCTCCGCCAAGGATAAGTAAAGATTGAACAGTAAACTCTTTGCCCGTGTTCTCCCGCCATAACTATTTGTTAGGATCTGCTCAACATGTTAAATACAGAGATACTATACAGAGATTGTCCTTCAGCCATTGTTGTCTGATTCGCACTTGGATGACATTACTGTGCAAGAAGTAAACAAACACAGGTTTACATGTGCAGTGGGTTTGACACTGGACGTGAGCGACATGTATTATAACGCCAGCTGAGACACAAAACATGGTACAGAATATTTGCTTCTGAGGACGAGGGCTGTCAACAACAACAACAACAACAATAGCAGCAACAACAACAACACCATTACCAGTAACTGCTGCTGCTATTGGTACTTGTAAGCTTACGTTTACTCCTCTTACTCCTGCTTCTACATTATTACTACTCTTACTACTATATATCTATATCTATATCTATCTATCTATCTATCTATCTATCTATCTATCTATCTATCTATCTATCTATCTATCT
>JBCEWB010164187.1:0-10377 GCA_039654565.1 Peronia peronii | reverse complement strand
GCATGATCAGCAGTTTTTTTTTGCCTCATAGTGGTCATCCAATGTCCATCCATGGCACTGGAGTTCATGATTTTGCTTGAAAAGGTCATAATCAAGTGTTCTACGCACTCTTTGTCTACATATAATCAAACAGTTATGATCTGCAACTGCATGTAGCAGCCAGGTGGAGCCAAATCCTGGCTAACAATAGACTAGGCCTAACGTTGAATGACCATTGCTCAAACACGTTAGAATGGACATATCTACTTTTTGATGCCATTTTTATACGCAGAAAAGGCAGGGCTTTTAAGAGAAAACAAAAACCCAAAATCGCATTTTTTGAACAAAATCCAAATTTCAGCCCCCCCCCAAGATTGCAATAATAAAACTCCAGTTCTGAGTTTCAATGAGGGTATCGGACACATACTGAGGCACTAGTGTTATAATTATTACATACATGTATTTTACCTTGGTTTAATGCCCAGCCAAAGTGTTCTTGGGTCATAAAAAAAAAAATACATGTGAATCTGAAAATCCCCACAAGATAATAATTTCTAACACAGTAATTTTCTATCAACAAACACAATGTGCAAAAGAATATGCCATCTCTTGTCAAAATAGCCATAGGCCCTAATCACAACAATGCTACATTCAACTGCCAGAGGACCTTTGATATAGCCAGTGTGTCACATGATCAAGAGAAATGAATCAGATGTCAAACTTTTCATGTACAGAGTAAGTCAGTGTCAATGGAAAGAAAAATGGGTGTACTTTACATTGGTTAGAAAAAATGACTCGGCAAAGATTCTTCTGTGCTAAGATATTCACACTGAAAGCTAACCACTGTGATCCCATGGTCAGTAAAGTCAAGTTCTCCTAACAAAACCCTCTTTGATTTCAACTTATTTCATCCAAATCATCCGGGCACAAGTGGTTCTCAGTATTCTATCAAAAGGGGAACTAACATAACACAATAAAATATGAGGTATTTTATTAACTGCTGCCATCACAAATTATAAAATTATCAAGACCAGGCTTCCACTTGAAATCTTTTACTCCTCTCCATGTTCTGAATGTACAAAGAGGCGTCTGAGACTTCCATGGCGCCATGTTGACTGATGATATCCGTGAGAGCTTCCTTCACATCGTCAGGCATGGATTTAGCATTCCTGTGATAAGGGGAAAAAATCAGGAAATTTTCTTGTATTGTCCTTGGGTCAAATTTGTCTTAACAAGATTGTTTATCAAAGTTCTACCAAATCTGATGCAGTAGGGCTACAGCTATCATTGTGACCTCCAAAGAGCAATGTGCAGAATAATCTTGGGGAAACCCATTTCCTTCATTACATCAGTCTGAAAATTCTATCACTTTGCCTGATTTTCATTACCAAATTTATGAAATTTCATGGCCTTTTTGCAAAGGATTCACATACCATGTGTTTGTCTCCAGCTTGTTCACATGCTCATGAAAATGTAACGAAAATTTAGAGCATCACAATCTAGATCTTAAATAGATAAATTTTTGAAAAAGTATGTTGCTTTTTCTTCATAAAACTAATCAAATGGGGAGATATGACTAATATATTCCAATGCTAAGTTGCAACAACTTCAGCCTACTGCTTGTTAGATGTCACTAACCCAGCAATAAAAAATGAAGCTCTTTCTTGATCAATCAACTTCCACAACAACTCGCCCGCCTCTCGTATTCTGTGCTGCACATAGATTTTGTCCTCCTGAAGTGTCAGCAACAAAGAAATTATGACAAATATTTTATTATTCCAAACTCATAATTTGGTCATGTAAAGGTAAATTAGAGGGCAAAACAGAAAGTTGATGGAGGTTATACTACCTAATAGATGCCTTCAAGAGAATTAAGAAGAGCAAATGGAACCCTTCCTCTCTATCCTTTTAACCATAATTTGTCCTGACTATATAAGACCAACCAATGGTGTGGAAATTTCTGTAAAGTGCTGAAGGTAATCACCTTGGATCTGTCATGTAACTTGAGAAACAGCAAATGAACTTTGGTGCTGACAGAAAAACAAACTAGTGGAAATGTGGTGAGATGTTACATCAGATATGATTCTCCTGAGTTAAAAGCTCAAATTTCATTGCTATACCACTAACACAGAATTGTCAGTGTAATAGATATTAACAGACAGTTTTTAACTACCTTAACTCTTTATCTCTGGTGAGCCACTGACAGCGGCTCATGTCGTTGTTGAAATGCTGGTAAGCCGCTCCCAGCAACTCAGGCATTCGCACTACTTCACACCACTTCTGCCATTTACAACATCACTATTTTTGTGACAACATTGTAATTATGGCAATTACCGGAAATACAAACACTATTTGTTGTAAAAGAATGGATTAGAGTGCTAAAGTGTGACTTGAAGCCTTTGTAGTAGCATTTTTCTTAGGCTGTTTACGCTGGAACTGATGGACAGCTAATTGTAACAATATGATTAGCAAACAAAATTGAAAAGCACATTGATGCTCAACAACTTTTGGGTATTTTTATGGTGAATTTAGAGTTGTAGAGTGATATGTGGAATGATTCTGTTAAAGTATTGCATTGATGGCATGAGTACAAAAATAAGTTAAAATTTTCTTGTTTTTGTTTTTTCTTTATCTTTCTTCCACATTTGTAAAAACATAAGAGCACAATTATGATAAAACACTGGTTAGAAAAAAGGCATATTCATCTATCTTTTCTTTGCAAAAAAGAAAATTTGGAAATTTGGAAATTTTTGCACAGTTTAGAATTTACTGTTGTTTTTATGAAGGGCATCTGTTGTATTTAGCGCTTCCCTATACCCCGCCGGCGCAGCGGGAAAACCCCCATGGAGATAAAGAGTTAATACTAATAAAACAAAAAGAAGGAAACAAAGATATTCAGATGATATAGGAAACATACATATAAGAGGATGGTACATATACATAGATAAAGATACAGATACATCTGTCATATAGTTATTCTTCACATATTTGATAGTTACGTAGAGGATGGCATAAATAAGTTATATGAGAACTTCACCTGGTCTCTGGAGAAGGCAGTAAACAGTTTCAGAAGCCCTTGCTTTGTGAACAATTCAAATTCCTCAGCACAATAGAAATCTTTAACTTGACTACGACATCCAAAGAACAGCACCAAACCTATTTATGAAATGTGAAATAAGAAAACATTAATCTAGGCTCAAATTTTTTGTTGCTTTTTTTTTTTTGTCAATCATTTATTGATTCTACAAACAAATCAGCACACATTAAAGAAAGAGTCAAGTGAGAGCAATTGCTTGTGTACATCTTTCTTATTGGTAACAGAGTTGTGCCAAGCTCTTACAAAACTTTCTAGTAGTGGTATGAAAACTCCTCAGGTGAAGCAAGACAGGTGATGGTCTTCAGAGGAAGAGTCAGTTCTTTCATTAGATGTTTCAGCCTTTAAAAATTATCAATTTTAGACATAAATTAGTAGTGAGTGGGTGATTTGCACTGGAATCCCTTTCCACTGTAGTAGTTATTGTATTGCGTAGTTATTTGGTAACTATCGTCATACTCGTATGATAATTGCCTGAGTCATATGTTGGTCTAATTTAATTAAGGCCATAGCTGAAGACATTACTCTTAAATCGCTGTTTCCAACTTTGAATTTCAATAAAAGCTTGCACCATTTGAAATAAACATTGTGTATGGTGTTATATGGTGAAATAAAACTATTTTCACCATTGTTCTTAGAATGGCCAAAAACAATTTGGGCAATTGTCTTTTGAGTGTGACACTACGCTATATACTTTGAAACATTACTTGTTATTTTGTAAACAAGAATGCAGCATGATATCATAGAACTCCTGACAGCCATGCACTTTTTATTCACATTTTAAGAACTAAGATCATAAGAGAACATTCTAAGAACTTACCTCCTATCTGTTTGATACATCTTTCGTGTATCAGACTTCTGAAAGGAGCCAAACCTGTACCTGAAAGAGCCACGATAACAGGATGTCATTGTTTCACACTCTAGTTTGTGACAACTACATTATGAGATGCAACACGATGAAATCAGGTATTGCTCAATTTTATAGCAAATACCATTATTGGTATTACTTTAAAGCTCATTGATTTTCCTTTTTGTTTGGAGAAAACTTTAGTTCTACCCTGAGTAAAAGGTAAAATTTTGGCAATCACAGACCTGCTGCTGCACCTGAATTTACTGAAAAATTGGCTGTTCATTTTTGTTAATCCTTATTAATCCTGATTCAGGTCATGTCACTAAATAACAATTTTTGGACTTTCACTCAACATATTTCAGCAAATCTGGCTCTGAAGTTACATTTTGACATGGACATAGAAGGGTTTTCTGAAAAAAAAAAAAAAAAAAAAGCATAAAAATTCACTTACTCTTGAAAAAAAATTGGGATTTTTTCGGTCACCTCAGTTGATGAGCACCTAATTTCAAAATAATGTCTCAGATCATTTGCTATTGTTTCATATTATGATTTCTGTCTGAGACACCCATAATAACAAGATGTCACTGTTTGATACCCTAGTTTGTGCCTAAACAACCATTATAACACTGTCATTGTTTCATACTCTAATTTGTGCCTAGAATAATCAAAACAGCTTGTCACTGATTCACATCTTAGTACTTGCACTTTATCCCTCCATCAATCATCCTTGCAACAGCTGGAATTTGAAAAAAAAAAGTCACTTTACAATCTTAGATCTAATTGTCACAATTTTTTTTTTTTTAATTAATAGAAGAAAAATACTCCCTCCACATTTTCATCAATCTATCCATATGTATCTGTCCACCTCCTTACTTATTTATCTGCCCATCAATCCATCCATCCTTCACCCCTACATCCACCAATCCACCCATCAATCCACACAGCTACTGATCCATTTATCTCTGTCTTCCTTCTCTCTAGCTTTGTATCTCTCTCTCCTACTATCAATACTACATGAGCCATTTGTTAATTTCATACCTGGACCAACCATAATCAAAGGTACATTATGGTCCTGTGAAAACTGTATGGTCCCTCGCTTGACCCACACCGGCACTGTTGTCAGCTCTTCATCTGGTCTGAGACTGGCCAACCATGTGGAGCAAACCCCTCGGCGTGGATGATGTAATTTTGTGCGGTAGTTCACCACAGCCATCAGGAGGTGGAGTTCATTGGGGTGAGCCTGGTTTGAAAATTTGACTCTAAAATTTGTGCTGCCTCTACCATTGATTCACGCCCATAGCATTGAAAATAAACATAAAAATATTTTGTACCTATTATATACAGGAAAAAAACAGTTCATCAAAACTTATTTTTAATCTTACTTTTTGTTCTTCATGACTCAAGACTCCTTCTGTGACATTTAAAATGCAGAGATTTTCGTGACTGATATGCCTCTAAATCTGCATTTAATTAAAAAATAATTAAGAAATTGAGTCATGCTGCATCGAGAATCATTGCCATTATATTTATTTCATGCCTTGACCATTTGTTTTAAATCTCTGTGAAAGATAGTCTGCTTTATTACTGTTACTGTAATATTGTAGATAAATAGCTTTCTTCTCTGTGCTCATTCTATTATTGTTAATTTCATCTGTATTATCCATCACTCATACATTGTGGCACATGCAAAGAGAAATTGAAAAATAATATAAATCTGTGAACAGCCCTCTTGTATCATTTTGGGAAGGAGAAGAACAAAGAAATGTATACTGAACTACTGAATACCGTTAACTGATCACCATATATTTCCTTATGGATGAATGAAGTATTTGTATCTGAGCTATGGACACATAAACAGAGATAGTTAAATAACTGCAATGTACAGTTGATTCATACTGAATCACCGATGACAAAAAAACACATATGTCTCGCAGCCAGTTCACCATATAGGGTTTTTGGTATCACGTGAAAACTTATTTTATACCCTTTCAGGTAGTAAAGAAAGTTTTGAGCTAGTTTCATTCTACCCAGAGATATTGCAGTTTAAAGAGACAAGGAGGGCCCTCAAGCAATGACCGAAATTCCGAGAAAATCAAGTTTAAATGAACTTTCGAACGCATAAATCTACATATCTACTTCACAAAAACGTGATTTTAATGAAGAAATATTTATAAATCTAGGGGAAAAATGATATTGTCTTGTTCAGAAATGAATGTACTTTCGATTTCTGGAATTTAAAAAAAATCGATGTCTGACCCCCTCATCACATTCAAAGCCCGATTTCTCGGTTCTAGCCCAGCAACTTACGTCTCATTTCGATTGGCCGCCAATAATATATGCATAAATAAAAAATAAACTATTCATTACTCTCAGGACAACAGCACTTGACACAGATATGGAAAGAAAGAGACATTGGAGAATGTCTTAAGCTAATTTGCTGCACAGACCCTGACCATTTAAATATGTACTCAGAAGAAATATTCCTACACGAGGACTTTATTCTGTATGGCCACAAGACTATACATGGACAATAGAATGAAAAAAAACTTATTTAAAGATTCATAAAAAGGCAAACTATTATACACCTTCATTAATTTCTTTACCTGAGGTGACGATGCTATAGAAAATGCCCTGGGTTGAAGAGGGGGAATCAAGTCAAACAAATACTGAAATGGAATATTTGCTCTGGTGTGCCTGAAATCTTGCAGGACCTGAATTGAAAAGATTTAGAAAGAAGTTAAGATCACTATAGTAGAAAAAATACCACTACACATACAGAACAAATAACTAGGTCATAAAATAAAAAGAATATCTCTCCCTAAGGCAGAAATTGTCATTACTCCAACATTACTCCAACACTGGCACTTTCTTTTAGCCCTTGGAGATTGAAAAACATTATAACATAAATTATCAGATCTACTTTTATAACTGCCAATGAATTATCTACCTCTAGAATGGTCCTCTTCACTCTATTGCAATAAGAGAAAAGCTCCTCCTGCCCCTGAGGTGTGCAAAATTCCTCCAGCTTTTCTCTTTCCAGTTCGTCATTAGCATGGTATCGCAGCAGCTCAAAGAAAGATCGCCTCGGCACAGAGTTGAAGTCTAGGTAGTGTGTGAGGAGCCATTGTATAGTACAAGGTGTTGGTAAATTAGATGGAAGTGGGGTATCTGTGAATGATAATGATAACGAAAATAATAATAAAGAAGGAGAAACAACAAAATCAAACTATCAACCTAATGTCTAACTTTGTCTTCAGCCACTGTGATAGGGACTGCTACACACTGATTGGATTGATGAGCCATTCAAGACAGCGCTAACAACTGAACTGGAGAGACTAAACAGAGCACAGCTATTGTCTCATGAGACAGAAGGAGCCTAAAACTATTACTAATAACAACAACAAGTACAACAACAAGAAAATAATAATAACAATATTTTTCTTGTTGTCATCCTGACAAAATACCAATGTCGTTTTAAAGAAGTTGATGGTACTACTGCTTATTCATCTTCATATGACACAGGACACGATAAAATCAGGCACTTGTCAAACTGAATTGGCTGGAGAAATCTGATTTTTTTTCAACAGTGAGTGAATCTGAATACAAACCTTTTCTTTTAACAAAACCCTTCTATATTCATTTAAAAATATATTTCATGGTAAAATTTCGTGAAATATATTGAGTAAAAGTCCAAACATTGGAATTTGATGACATGACCTAAATGAGGATTAACAGGAATAAATAAAACTGATCGGCCATTTTTTCATTAAATTCAGCTGCTGCAGCAGATGATTCCCATCATCTTTAACTATGAATATCTCGACTTCTACTCAAGATAGAGGAAAGATTTTTTTCACAAACAGAAAGTGAAATGAATAATCATTAATGTGATACCAATAATCTTAATGTGATACAAATAACTCAAAATGCCCAAAAATTGACCAGTGCCTGATATCATTGTATCACATATATGTAAAATCTGTAATTTATCATGTGCAAAACTGCAAATCAAATTGAGATGCGACACGATGAAATCAGGCTCTCGTAAAATTTTGAGTGTATGGAGTTATTGGTATCACTGTGAAGACTATTCATTTCCCTTTCTGCATGTGAAAAATTTTTTGTTCTACCTTAAGTAGAAGAAGATATTGGCAATTAAAGACGACAGGGGTGACCTGTTGCTGCAGCTGAATTTAGTAAGAAAATGGCCGCTTACATTTGTACATCCTTATTAATCCTGATTAGGCCATGCCACTAAATTACAATTGTAGAGCTTTTACTTGATCTATTATCCACAAATTCAACTCTGAAGTGCATTTGTAGATTGATATAGAAGAGTTATAAGAAGAAAAAAAAAACTTAAAAATGTATTTGCCGTCGAAAAACATGTGATTTCTCCAGTTGCCTCAGTTTGATGAGCGCCCGATTTCATCATGTTGCGTCTCAATTGTCTGACCACTTGGTGCCGATAACTTTGAAATTCATGATATGTCTCTCAAAACTAATAATAAAGACTGTAGAAATAGAAATAATAATAAATCACATTAAGGCCAAGTCGCACAAAAAAAAAGCAATTAAGTGCATTACACAATAGAATACATGCACTAAATCTGCAAGCATCCAGTCTGCACAGATACAATAAATGCAGAATACTCTATGTAGCCAATTCTTATTGAAGCTGGTACGAAAAAATTCTAAAAAAACAACTTCATTAAGATGTGTAAGTCAACCCTCTAAAAAAAAATGTCACTGAGGTTAGTAAGACTAGGCCATATATTCTGACATGTTATGGTGTATATCTCCACTGGCACTTACCATCATCATTTTGTTCCAATATAAATGTTCTGCCAGGATCTAATTCAAAGAGAGAGAGAAATTCCTCTACAGTGTCAGGCATATTCTCTGGTTGTACCATAGCAACATCTCCAGGCAGGTAACTGCAAGAACATTTGACCATACACTGAAATATCTTTGTCAAACCTTGCAAGCTATTTCTATGATTTGTGGAGCAATATAAGAGTCAGCTCAAGACAAAAATGCTTTATCATACTCATTACAATTGAAAAAAAATTAAGATGAAAACTGCAACGGTGATATTCTTACCCATCTTTGACAAACAATTATCTACAATTTCTCTTCCACTAATAAGAACTAACAAAAATACACACATATGTTTATAATACAAAATGAGCTGTTAATACTTAAAAAAAAAAAGGGAACAGGACTTCCCCTCCCAAACACAAGACTAAAAATCAAAAGCTAAAAACAAACCTTGTGAAAAAACCCAATTCCTTTAAAACGTAACTAATTTCAAAAGGAAGTCTATTGCTACTTCTGTTGATAGCATTAGAAAGTATTAAGTTTCTGTCCAAGTTGACGATCAATTATTTCAATTCTTCTTCTTCTTTCTTCTTTTATCTGTCCTCTTGTACAGTCTAGGGCGTTGAGGGGAGAGAGAGCTTTCGGTCTCTGGCAAGCTGGATGGCCTGGCTGGGTGGGATGTTGTGGGTCTTCAGGGTTTCTTTCATACCCTCGATCCATGTCTTTCTTGGTCTTCCTCTTGCCTTATACCCCTGAAATTCTTCTGTTGTATGCTTTACTGGCAAGCTGGTGGGGTGCTGTGCGAGTCAGATGTCCAAACCACCTGATTGTTTGCCTCTAGATGTAGTTGAGGACAGGTGTTGTTCCCACCATTTCTCTGATCCTGGTGTTCCTGATCATATCCCGTCTGGTCTTATTGACGGCTCTCCTGAGACATCTCATCTCACAGGTAGTTATCTTGCATTCCAGACTTTTAGTCAGGGTCCATGTCTGGGACTGATAGGTCAAGGTGAGGATAAAGATAGAGCTA
This sequence comes from Peronia peronii, assembly GCA_039654565.1. Classification (NCBI taxonomy): domain Eukaryota; kingdom Metazoa; phylum Mollusca; class Gastropoda; order Systellommatophora; family Onchidiidae; genus Peronia; species Peronia peronii. The sequence continues at coordinate 603 of JBCEWB010164187.1, read as the reverse complement.
ATGAGCTTGGCTTTGGTCTCAATGGCGATGTTGGAATGTTTGAGGAGTGGGGAAAGCTGGTAGCTGATGCTGTTGGCCTTCTGTACTCTCGTTTCAATCTCTTTGTTGAGACATCCATCTTCAGAGGAGATACTGCCGAGATACTTGAACTCGCTGACTTATTTCAGCAGCTTTCCATTGATGCTGATTTTGAGGTCGCCAGGTGTTCTGCTGACTTTCATCGTCTCGGTTTTGCTGATGCTGATCTTCATGCTGAGCTCTTCACATTGTGTACTCAGGTTTTCTGTATTCAGTGCTCTTAAAGTTGCTCTTCTTTCTCATATGCCAGGCACTTGTCGTCTGCGAACAGCATCTCATTCAGGTCTTCTGGGTTGGGGTTTGCTTCTTTTGTGATTTTGTCTATGTATATAATGAAAAGTAGCGGTGATAACACACACCCTTCCCGCACTCCGGATGACACATCAAATCAGTCAGTGAGTCCGTTTTGGGTACGGACTGCACTCATACTGTTGGTGGAGATAGCTCCGATGTTGTCCAATAGTTGTCCCCTGATGCTGTACTCTTCAAGTGTTTGCCACAGCTTGTTTCTGTCTACTCGGTCAA